>JAVDBV010079811.1:0-11143 GCA_032619315.1 Piper longum | reverse complement strand
TATGATAATTTTTCTTTAAATGTTATTTTAATTAATTATTTATTCTTTATTATTTATTTATTTATATTAATATGTTTATCATATATGATAAATGTTTATATGATTATTTGTTATTATTAACATTATATTTACTTATGAATATTTGTCATTATGTGTGTATATATATATATGTATATATTATTTTATTTTATTTTGTTTATTTGTTCATGATGTGTGTGCCATTATTTATTTATATTTAATTATGTATTGTTGTGTTGTACGACTATGATATTATTAATAGTCATTATTAATTGGTATTAACTATTTGTTTATTTATTTATTGAATTGTAATAGATTTATTTATATATTTATATTTTTACTAACATGAGGATATATTGATAATTACTCGTCTTTGCTTGCGTACGTACATATTATAACTATATTATTATTTTATCAATAGTATATTATTTATGATCATGATTATTTGTTTATTATTTATCTAATTATCCATTCATGTAGTTTCCTATATATTTATTATTTATTATCTAGCTTTATTATGTCTCGATTTGCGTGCCAAGTGTTTAATTATAAGTTTGTTAGCATTGCTCCTTTATTAGGATGTATTGATGATATGAGCACACACCACGAGCATGCATTATATAGAGACATTAGTTTTTACTTAGGATACTTAGTAGTGGGTTCCGATGTAGGCTTCGGAGTCTAAGCTCGCCGTAGATGTGCGGATACGCTTGGAGCTTAGACCAAAGGTCCGTAGGACTCTCTCCCTCTCTGCTTGACTCCTTGTGTGTAGATTTTGATCGTATTTTATACGTAGGACGGCATCGGCGGAGTTTTATCGAATCCCTCCGATGTCGGGTCATTTAGTCGTGTTTTATATGCAGGTTTAATAAAACTACAAGGATGAGATCCCTTGTTGGTCTCGCAAATCCTGTATCGAATTCGGCGGAAGGACAGATAAATACTACACACACTTGAGCTCAACATGAGATTTTCTTTCTTGCATTTATTTATATTTGATGTATTTTGTTTTTTATTTAACAATGTCTTCCATTCTGAAGACACCAAGAGGGTTATTTCGAACTATTTTAATCGAGTCTCACTAACTAATAATATTAAACATGTCTCGACTCGATCGTAACATTTCTGATCCGGTTCTTAAGTGAACCAAAATTGGGGTGTTACAGAAGGAGGATAACCCGATTCAGGTATTAACCGAACCAACATTAAAACCCTCGGGCAGACAGTCAGAATTTTAGTATTAGTCAGTATGTACCAGGATAACATTGCTTGTGAGACCCTTTTTGTCATGTGTGTATGCATGGTGGTATGGTAAGTTATAGCTATGGCCTAAGTAGCCCCCAGGGCTCAGCTCTACCCGACCATACACTACGCCGTCATGGCTATTATTTTCTACTTTTATTTGAGTCAAGTCTAGTTAGGTTTAGGACAATATTTCTCCTAAGTCTAGATTTTTTATCGTGTGTTTGAAAATTTTTTCAATCAATCCTAATTGCTGCAGGACCCGTGGCACGGATCTCAAAGTTATAAAGACCCGAAAAAAAATAATAATAATAACGTTCGACGCGGTGGGATCGAACATGGGAAAATTTAATTTTTTTTCCATTTAAATGAAATGTCGTTAGCTACTTAAGTATGAATTACCCGGTTAAGTGAAAATTAATTTTTAACCGGTTAATTCTAGTTAAATCGGTTGAGTTGACTACACCATTTACCCATACCCATTTAACCGGTTAAGTGAACCATACCGCTTAACCGTTTAAATGGTTAAGTAAACCATGTTGATTACCTAATTACCCGGTTAAAAGAATTACTGTAAAGGGGTACTTCCACGTACCCTAGCCATCATTTTATATCATTATAAAAGGAGAAGGGGAGGGCGTCATCTTCATTTTTCCTCCTTAGACAGACGACGTCTTCCTCGTTGCTTGGGTAATTTTTCTTCTCTTCTTCTTCTTAATTTTCATGCATTGCATATGTTGAATTAACAATAAAACTTGATAAAAAAATGAGATTTAAAGTCTTAAATCATTAAGAAACAACTAAATCTCAAATCGACGAGAAAGAAAAGAATTAAACTAAAAATACAAACTTGAAGTCGTCCATGGCCGACAAGCAGGAAGTTTGGGTAATGAGGGCCACCGTAGGCAAAGAAATTCGAGGCAGCCCTCACACCCCCCCACGGCCTCGGGCTGCTGGGGCAAAGGGACGGCATCGCCGTGCCCTAGTTTCTTGTGGGTGGTGGAATTACAGCCCTTATCGGGCGAATTTGCAAGTGGGACAAAGTTGGCGACATGAACAGTGGTGACGACGTTGGGTTAAGAAATATGGCCAGCGGGGACAGCGATTGGGTTGCAATCTGGTCGGGAAAGGCCTTTGGAGGGTCGAAGGTGCAGGGGAGACCGTCCAATCGGGCCGGAGACGCTCGCCGGCGGCAGAATTGGCACCGCGAGCGCATCGCTAGTGTTGGCGGAAGCTGCTGTAATTGGGGTAGTCCGTCGCCACCGTGGGCGGAAAGTGGCCAGGGGTGGTCAGGGAGGAACCGTGGAAGCATGGTCGAGCTGGTCGGCGGCGGTTGATGGTGGTCGATGACGATTGACGGCGGCCGGGGGCGAACGAAGTGCAGTCGACGACCATGAATGAAATGACGACTTTGGGCGATGATTTTGAGCATAACCGAGAGGCAGCGGCCAAAAGTCCTAGTCGGGATCAAAGTTGGTGTTGAGGTGAGTTGATTGACGGTGGTTGCTTAACGTCGATGTACAGTCAGTCGGAAAACACCCCAATTCACAGCTGTTTTAGAGAAGAAGAGAGTTGGGGAAGAAGATGGCAGTTTGGTAAATATGGGTTGGCTCGTTACAGGTCGAGTTAAAACATGAAATTAACTCATAATAAAACCTTAAAACAATTAATCTAATGGGTTACAGGTTAATAGACTAAACTAATAAATTATTATACAAAATTGCCATAATTAATAAAGTACGGTCATAATAAAAAGTTAATTATTAATCGGCTTATTACAAGTGATTAAATTAAATAAAGAAGGGTTGAACCATATTCAATTAAATAAGTTACAAATAATTGCATTAGTGATACCGTTAAATTAGGATAATACAAATTAGTTAGGCAATATACCAATAATAGTAATTAATTTAAAATGCTAAGAAGAACTTAATGATTTTGTCACGTGAATAATTAATTACATCACTACAATTGTTGAAAATTAAATATTTAATGTAGCATATTATATATTGACAAAATTTAATAGTTATATTACTCATCTAGTTGCATACATTTTCTATGCGGATAAAATTATACTTATGTATAATTTTATGTTCTCATTAAGATTATGATCATGGTCGAAGTGCGAGATTATCTACAAACCAGGTCCGTATAATTATTGAAATGTTTTATATTCCCTTCTAAAAGCCCTAGTCGGCCTGAGCCCAGATTCAACCACCATGCACAGTGTGCAACCGGGGTCAAGGAATTGACTTAGTTCGACTCGGGGCCGCAATTTATTAAAATGATAATAAATAGAGTGTAGCGGAATGCCTCCCCGCATAATAATAAATAGAGTGGACCGGAATGCCTCCTCGTATAATAATAAATGGAGTGTAGCGGAATTCCTCCTCCCATGATAATAAATAGAGTGTAGCGGAATGCCTTCCCTAATCATAATAAATTGAGTGTAGCGGAATACCTCCCCGTATCATAATAAATGGAGTGTATCGGAATGCCTCCCCGAATGATAATAAATAGAGTGTAGCAGAATGCCTCCCCGCATAATAAATGGAGTGTAGCAGAATGCCTCCACGCATAATAATAAATGGAGTGTAGCGGAGTGCCTCCCCGCATAATAAAAAGACTTTGGAATAGGCAATATATTTGACTTGTTTCATTAATTATACGACTTAGTGGTTTTATCAATAACGCGGAATTGCCTCCGCAAGTACTGGCATAGATTAAGAGTGGGGTTGGTGGATCTTTTACCAACCAAGATTTGGAGAAATGATAAAGCATTGGACTTCCTTTTTATTTATTTGAGTTATAAATGTGGCTATGGGAAACAGTCTAACACTATGGGACAATTATTATTATGTCTTGTTTAAAACATATTTTACTATGAATGAATTATACTTATGGTTATATTTTTAAGTAACACCCGACTAGCTAGGACCACACTATTGTGAAAAATGGCGGGTCGTTACAGGTGGTATCAGAGCACAGTTTCCCAAAAGGTCACATAATATGACTCAAGTACATTGTTGAAAAGTCCACTATTTATCCTTTCCCAATGTTGTATGTTATTAGTGAATGAGTGGTCTTGTTGACAAACCTAAGTAATAATCGTAAGAAATATTTTAAGCATAACACTGGTATGGGGCGGTGTGCCACATATGTGTCATGCTAGGTGCACGTGACACCTAAACTAATGAACATATATGGGACGCCTTTACAATCAGTAGTGTTATCTATGTAGTATGGGTGGTATGGGACGCCTATGCGATATGGATAACAGTGTCCTGGGATAGTGTGCCCCACTTTAGCAATGCATGTGATTGGCAATGCTTAATAATAATAATAATGATGAAAAAAAAATTTAAGAACTATAATGGAACAATTTTCGATATTTCACATGGCAGGCACCCGTAGACAATCAAGTCGATTGGCGCGGTCTGCCTCGAACACAGAAAATGTGTTGGCCCAGATCTTGATGGCCATACGGGATTAGCGCAGGCTTTAGAAAATACTAATTCTGTGGTTCAGAATATGGTATAGCGGTTATTGGGATTGGTAGCAAGGAATGGAGCTCCAAATTCGGCTGCGGGTCCTAGTAACGTCCCAAATGGGGATTGGTAGAGCGCCCTAGAGCGGGTAAGGGTAGTTGACCCGGGTGAGCTAGGGGAACTTCCAAACCCAGTGCCACTGGTAATCCGACAAGTGGTACTGCTATTTGTGGATGACAGTGATCGTTGCATTGTAGAGAAGTTCAGGAAGAATGGAGCTGAAGTATTCATTAGAGGGACTGACCCAATGAACGAGGAGAGCTGGAATTATATTACTGAGAAAGCATTTAGAGCTCTCTCTGTGCCCCATTGCCATCAAGTAAGGTTGGCGACATGCATGCTTCAGGAGGAAGCATCGTATTGGTGGAAGTCCATGGAGAAGACTACGTTCCATCAACGGGAGATTTCGTCCATCTCATGGGTGGAGTTTGTGATAGCTTTTAATGGACAATACTTTCCTGCATCAGTGGTCCAGAAGAAAGCACTGGAATTTGCTACTCTAGCCCAGAGAGATGATTCAGTTAGGGAGTATGCCAAGAAGTTCTTGCAACTGAAACGTTTTGCGCCTGGGGGTCGAGCAACTGACAGGGCTAGAGTAGACAAATTCTTCTGGGGATTGAAGCTGGAATTGAGGAGTAGGGTTGCTACGGCACCAAGAGGCACAATAACCTAAGTAATTGAGGCAGCCACTACTCATGAATTGGTGTACGAGCATGACCGTGCACAGAAACAGGGGAATGCTACTATGCAATATAGGAATGCCAACCAGAGTAGTAGCAAAAACCGATCGGTAGAATACCAGCAGCAGAACTATCAAAGGAACATCGATGGGAACCGCGAAAGGAAGTTTTGGGAGATTCCGTATCGACTATGTAAAAATTGCAAGAAGATGCATTCAAGGCCATGCAATGAGCCCCGTAGGTGCTACAACTGCGGAAGGTTGGGACACGTGAAAAAGGAGTGTCATGAGCCTGCGAAGCAACAACCAGAGTAGCCTGATAAAGGAAGGGCACCAGCTCCTATTCACTACTCGGCACCTGCACAACTGGCGGACGAAGGGAAGGCAAAACTTTAGGAGGTTGAAATCGAGGATGCCAAGGAGGATGACCACACAGTTCGAGGTAAAATTCTGATTCAAAGTATTAGTGTAGATGCTTTATTTGATTCGGGGTGTACACATTCATTCCTTTCATCCCGATTAGTTAAGAGTTTAGGACTCAAAACATCTTCATTATCCAAGACTTATAGAGTCACCACTTCAACTGGGAACGGTGAAGTCACAACGTTAGGAGTGACTAACCTATCCTTAGATATACAAGGGTCATTTTCCAAGGGTCATTGCATGATCCATCTTCTTGTATCTTGTTAATCAGTAAGGCAACCGAGTGGTTCAGTGAGAGTTGTCAAGCCTTGTTGGCTAACCTTGTGGGGTATGATTCCAAATCCAAAGAATTATCCATGATTCCTCGGATAGCAGAGTTTCCGGACGTATTCCCAGATGAACTTCCAGGGTTACCTCCTAAGAGAGTAGTATAGTTTGTCATTGACCTAGCACCTGGAGTACCACCAAATTTCTAAAGCACCATACCGTATGGCTCCAGCTGAACTCAAAGAGTTAAAGAGTCTAACTACTGCACCAGTCTTGACCTTGCCAAATGGCAATTAAGGATTCGTGGCCTTCAGTGATGCATCACTAGTGAGGTTAGGATGTGTCCTTATGCAAGATGGTAAGGTGGTGGCTTACGCCTCACGCCAATTGAAGATATACGAGCAAAATTATGCCACCCATGAATTGGAACCAGCAGCAGTGGTTTTTGCTCTGAAGATATAGAGACACTATTTGTATGGAGCCCAGTTTGAAGTCTTCACTGACCATCAGAGTTGCGCAACGGAACCGTGGTGGGCCCATAACCCACAGGTCCCAGGATCGACAGAAAAGTTATGCTGATACTCGAAGGAAGGACGTAGAGTTCCAAGTTGGGGAGTGTGTGTACCTAAAGACATCTCCTAGGAAGGGAGTGAGCAGAATTTAGAACATCAAGGAAGTTGAAGCCAAGATTCATATGACCCTTTCCAATCCTGGATCGAGTCGGAAATTCTGCATATAGATTAGCATTACCACCAAGCCTGGATGGTGTACACAATGTTAATCATGATTGTCCTGTTAAAGCTATGATATTTCGGGGACGAAATATTTCTAAGTTGGGGAGATTGTAAAGACCTGAAAAAATAATAATAATAATAATAATAATAATAATAATAATAATAATAACATTTGATGCGGTGGGATCGAACGTGGGAAACTTTAATTTTTTTCCATTTAAATGAAATGTCGTTAGCTGGTTAAGTATGAATTACCCTGTTAAGTGAAAAGTAATTTTTAACCAGTTAATTCTAGTTGAATCGGTTGAGTCGACTATACCATTTACCCATACCCATTTAACCGGTTAAGTGAACCATACCGTTTAACCATTTTAATGGTTAACTAAACCATGTCGATTACCCAATTACCCAGTTAAAGGAATTACTGTGAAGGGGTGTCTCTACGTACCCTAGCCGTCATTTTATATAATTATAAAAGGAGAAGGGGAGGGCGTCATCTTCATTTTTCCTCTTTAGACAGACGCCGTCTTCCTCCTTGGTTGGGTAATTTTTCTTCTCTTCTTCTTCTTAATTTTCATGCATTGCATATGTTGAATTGACAATAAAACTTGATAAAAAAATGAGATTTAAAGTCTTAAATCAATAAGAAACAAGTAAATCTCAAATCGATGAGAAAGAAAAGAATTAAACTAAAAATACATACTTGAAGTCGTCCATGGCCGACAAGCAGGAAGTTCGGGCAAGGAAGGTGACCGTAGGCAAGGAAATTCGAAGCAGCCCTCACACCCCCCACGGCCTTGGGCTGCTAGGTCAAAGGGACGGCGTCGCCGTGCCCTAGTTTTTGGTGGGTGGCGGAATTACAGCCCTTATCAGGTGAATTTGCAAGGGGGAATGGAGTGTAGCGGAATGCCTCCCCGTATGATAATAAATGGAGTGTATCGGAATGCCTCCCCGCATGATAATAAATTGAGTGTAGCGGAATGCCTCCCCGCATAATAATAAATGGAGTGTAGTGGAGTGCGTCCCCGCATAATAAAAAGAGTTTGGAATAGGGAGTATATTTGACTTGTTTTCTTAATTATACGGCTTAGTGGTTTTATCACTAACGCGGGATTTCCTTCGTAGGTGTGCAGGTACTGGCATAGATTGAGAGCGGTGTTGGTGGATCTTTTACCAACTAAGATTCGGAGAAATGATAATGCATTGGACTTCCTCTTTATTTATTTGAGTTATAAATTTGGCTATGGGAAACGGTCTAAGACTGTGGGACAATTATTATTATGTCTTGTTTAAAACATAGTTTACTTTGAATGAGTTATACTTATGTTTTGATTTTTAAATAATACCGGGCCAAGTAGGCCCACACTATTGTGAAAAATGGCAGGTCATTACAAAAGTCGCCTCGGCCGCCTTATGTGTTTGGAACCCTAAGTGTGTGTGGTCTAGTTCCAATGCAAATGCTCCCTTCTAGCACCCTTGCACTAGAAAAAATGTTGAACTAGGGTTTTGGGGCTGGGTCAAAGATGCCAGTACAATGCCCTTGCACCCAACCCATTCATGGTTTGGTTCAATCTTACCGCTTGAGTCATCAGCTCAAGCTTTGGTGGTCTGGTTTTGTAGTGGCCAGCACCCATGCGCTGAAAGGCTTTCCCTTTTGGATTAAAATCCCATCTTTCTCCACTTTTGATCCCTTCATTTTACTTTGCTCCAACTTCTCCTTGCCTCCCAGCCCCCCAATCTTTCTCCCTTGGCTTCTCCTTGCCCTCTTAAGCCTCTCCAAGTGTTCCTAAGGGTCTAAGGTTGTATGTCTTGGGTAGGACGCCCCCAAGAGACCTCCCCTTGGCGCGTTGGTGGTAAGCTGTTCCCCCTTGGTGTACTTTGCTTGTGTTTTTGCTTGTTGATGCATAGGTGTGTTCATAATATGATTTTTATGATATGTGTTTCATGTCTCCCTGTATGGTAGGAGCATTTAGGGGGTGGTTTCATGATTTTTTCAGGATATATTTAATAGTTATGTATTTTTTGACATGTCATGGTTGTCTATTTGCACTGTCTTGGTAGATATGCAATTTTTGCATTATATTAGTTTCATCCTGTTCGTAAAAGGTTGGATCTACAATGTTGATGAAGTAAATTTCTCTATATGGGCATGTATGAGAGCCAAAAGTGGCAAATGGTGGTAGCTTTACTGCTTTCACTAGCCTACTGTCACATTCTCCAATTTTGTTCCCCTTTTTAAGGTATCGGTTGCACGTCATCCTGTAGCATGTTTGTTATGTTAAGGGTTGGTTACATCTCATTAAAATACCAAGCTAAAATGTCCTTAGAAACCCCTAATCATTGTATATGTTTGATGTGTTTCTAGTATGCTTGGCTATGTTATAAGTTTGTGCTTCATTTTGAGCTCCTAACAGATTTTTATACAATCTATAAAATTTGTACGAGGACTAACTAATTGTCTGCTATAAACATGTAAAATTTGAGCTTAGGTGAAATTCATTTAAGGGCTTAGGTAAAATTTGGGAGTGAATAGGAAGGGAGGGTGAAGCCCTAATTCCCTAGCTCCAATGGCAAAATTTGTTGAGCCTAGTGTGAGAGGTGAAATTTTATGAAATTTCCCCATACCTTAGGTTGTGTCCTAGAAGCACATCTATAAAATTTCATGGTCAATAGTTTCGTAGGTAATTTTGGTAGAAATTTTCCAAATTGCTTAAGTATTGCCCACTACAGAAAAGTCTTGTCCAATACCTACTATTCCCGAACCCACTCAAGCCCAAGTACATAGGTGTTGGACTTGATCTTTTATTAGGATAAATCTCACGGTGTTGGCTAACCCTACCCTTTTGCTTAGACCCATTTGGAGTCTCCAAGCCCATGAACGAGACTTAGGAATATTAGTATGCGGCCGAGGAACACCGTTCCCTACACCTTAGCCCGACCTTAGTGGGTCAGAGCTCACTGATCAAGCACTTGTTAATTTTTATACCAAACCTTTAGAGTGTCAGAGCCCGCTGACCCAAATTTCAGCCCATTTTGACACCGTTTGGTCCGTCCATAAAATCGCTTGATTAAATTTTATGATAAAATCCTAAGTATTCGACTTTTCACGAAGTGTACTTGTAACACCAAACCCTAATTATGGTCACCTAATTAGCCGAATTTTTTCACAACTTAATAAAACTTAAAGGATGAGATTCTTTGATGCTTTTTGAACTAAAAAGATTCTGAAAGCCTATGATATAAGTCCCTTCCTAAGCCTACTACTATATAAGTATTGGAGTTTTACGGTTTTTACAAATAGGAGAGTGAGCGGTACACATGTGTATGAATTGCACTACTACTCCTTTACACCTAAAGTAGTGCAATATGTGTATGGTAGTACAAATGCAATGCCTTTACAAAAATTGCGGCACTCATTGTTCCGAGCCACATGAGTGCCATGGTGGAAAATATTTGGAGGAAGAGGGCATAAGCATAAATATATATATAAGTATGGAGCCCATGATTTGATCCAGTATATTTTATGATATTATGTTGTGTCGGCATAAGCTTACTACCTTGTGATGTATTCTGGACATTTCTTGATTTCTCATAAGTATTAAGATACTCAACTAGTATTGTTTTATCAGTAGTTATTTTCTAATCAATGTAGGTGTACAAATCAAGAGGCTCATGGCAGGGGGTAGTTGTAACGACCCACCCCAAAGTACAACATAATGGACAAAAGTCATCTCTTCAAATGTGGTTAACCAAATTGAAGATCTATAATCTATGCTCACTAATAAACAATATGTCACCCTACTAGGTATTAGATGATGAACTAAGTTGAGGGATCTCACAATCTACCAACCATAGGAATTTTGTCATCAAAATTCTTACACTTGGCCCATTGCTAGCCCCAACCCATGTCCTTCTCTACCCTGGGGCTAACTGCCTAGCCAATGTCCCTAGTCTAACCCTCCATCCAATATTCAACCGGGTTGCTCTAGCCAAGAGTGCAAACTAATGCCCTAGGTCATCTCTTCAAAGTGGTTAACTAAATTGAATATCTGTAGTTCATTCCTATTTATAAACAAGATCTTACCTCAATAAGTATTAGATATGAAACTAAGTTGAAGGATCTCACAATTATACCACCTGTAAAGACCAGGCCCAAAAAATACGCAAGGACATAAAAACAAAAATGCATACACGTGCATCATTACATGGAAAAACAAGTAAATAATTATGCA
>JAVDBV010079810.1:0-22033 GCA_032619315.1 Piper longum | reverse complement strand
ATGAAGTGGGTCCTCCCCAATATCAACCCGCAGACGAACACATGCCTTGTCTGAAGCCATGGCCGCCTCCCTCTTTCCATCTCTCACTGAAAACACGAAAACTATATATATAGGCCTGGGTAGGGAATTTAATATAATAGGCTCGAAGGCAAATTGTGGTGGATCTTGTTTTCGAAAACATACGCGAGGGATCTCATCCTCGAGGGTTATTAATCCGGAAATGCGATCGGCTAAATGGCCCGAGATAAGTGGGATCCAATAAAACGCCACTTAACTCGTCTTGCAAGTAAGAAATCAAACCTACGATGGAATAGAGCATAAATCAAAGACGAGTCCTAAACGGACCTGGTAGAAGCTCTAAGCGTGTCATCGTGCCTAGGCGGCGAGCTCCTACTCCGTACCTACACATCAAAACCAAATACTAACGCCCGCTAACTATATGATGCATCAAGCCGACATGATCAACACACAAAATGCAAATCCTCATCAACCAAGCAATTCAATAATCATTAATATATTAATTCTAAGTTCACATATTCATGCCAATTTTATTATATTTTCCTAAATTACATCCTAGCCACTTATCATGCACAGACGACATCATTAGTCACTTAATCCTCATCATCCTTAATCCTCATCACACTTCAATTATTCGGTGGGGGGAGAAAAATTCTTCTCACCCCATCTATCATTCTCATTTTCTCTTCTGGTTACTCTCTCCTCTTGGTGTCGTTCTTACATCTCGTCTAAGTGTCAAGTTCAGTATGCTTTCCTTGACATTCTCTTACTCATTTTGTCGTTGTTTTGTTTTTTCGATAAGCATAAAATTCAGGATCGTCAAGTGAGTTTTACTGTTTTATCCATTCATGATCGTTTTGTGTTGATGTTACTTCATCAACGTCCAATTCTATGTAATTTGTTAAAATAGGATAATTGAATTGCTATCTTTAGCATGTCATGAGTTCTACGCAGGGGGGTTGGATGATGGACAATGCTGTGGGGGGTTAGGGAAGAATATGATCTGGTTTTGGGTTGAAGAAAAAGACTGCTTAGTTTGGTTTTTGGTGCCAAAGATGAGGTGAGGAGTAGAGAAGAGCATTGGGAAGAAGGGGAAGCTTATAATATCTCAAAATGACTTGAGAACCCATAATCTCAGAATGATTGAGAGCCGTAATCTCAGAATGACCTGAGACACCGTAATCTCAGAATGATCTGAGAGACCGTAATCTCAGAATGACCTGAGAGACCGTAATCTCAGAATGACCTGAGAGACCGTAATCTCAGAATGACTTGAGAGCCGTAATCTCAGAATGACCTGAGAGACCGTAATCCCAGAATGACCTAAGAGACCGTAATCTCACAATGACCTAAGAGACCGTAATCTCAGAATGACCTAAGAGACCGTAATCTCACAATGACCTAAGAGACCGTAATCTCAGAATGACCTGAGAGCCGTAATCTCAAAATGACCGGAGAGCCGTAATCTCAGAATGACCTAAGAGCCCGTAGAACTACATTGAGCTTGATCCCGACTTGGGTATGTAGGCCAATCAAGATTGTTTGATTTCAGCTCATTTGAGGAATAAAAATATGGTTGGGGGTTCTTTTACAAACTCAGGTTTGGTAAAGGGATAATGAGTGGACTTCTTTTTTATTCTCTTGTGTTATGAATGTGGCTATGGGAAACGGTCCAAGACTGTGGGACGATTATTTTAATGAGTTAGACTTATTTACTTTAATAGAAATTATGTAGCATTTAAGTAACACCCGGTCCGGTTATGGCGGGTCAGTTAGTTATATTTTTGAGTAACACCTGACCAGCTAGGCCTACAATATTGTATAAAATGACCAGTCGTTACAGACTAGATTCTGTTAGGAAAGGCTTCCTTATTATCTTGTATCTAGGTGTTTTTAATTGTACTAAGGAGAGTGCATTGTAGAGAGGTCAGCTCAAATGTGATTGAGTACTTTGTGAACTTCTAAGGTGTGGGAGTATGTGCAAGGAAGCATCTTTTTTGAGGACAGATGAAGCTTGGAGAAGGTATAGCTTCCAAGATATTTGGAGTTTGTTGAAGCTTGGATCCTTGACACTTGACATTAGAAAAGGATGGCTTGTTGTGACTCCGAGGGTTTTTGAAGTGCAAGTTTCCTTAGCACTTGTTATGTATTTGTGAAGGAGGCCTTGTCTTAATTGCTTGTAAGGCTACAAGTTGATTTGCCTAATGGAGCTATGAAGAACTACTTGCTAAAAGACTAGGTGAGCTAGAAGAGAGGAATACCAATTAGGAACCTCTTTAAAAATATGTTTGTGCCATCTCTCTTCTCCTCCTTGTGTGCTATCTCTTCTTTTGCATTCACTTGTTTGCACAATTGCTTAAAACTCCCTTGTTTTTGGCTTGATCGCTTATTGGGAGTTAAGTACTATCAAGTTCTAGGTCATTCATTACTTGTATGGTTTGACTTGTTCACCAACACAAGTAATATTTTATAATATTACTTGTTGTGTTTCAGATATACACAAACAATTATTAGGCAAGCATTGATATGGTTCCATTTGAGGTGTTGTATGGCAGATCGTGTAGACACCCCACAAGTTGGGTTGATGGTGGAGAACTGTTGGTAGTTGGTCTAGAGATGTTATAGGATTCTCAAAACGTTATTGAGGCTATCCGTTAGTGGTTGAAGGAAGCATAAGATAGACAATGTTCGCATGTAGATCAGAGGTGTTGTGAGGTTAGCTTTCGCTCCAAAAGATCCCATTCTCTTGAAAGTCTCCCCGACCAAAGGAAGCAAGGCAAGCTGAACATGAGATATGTTGGTTCATTTGAGTTGAGTAGGCAAGGTGGCCTACAAACTTACCCTTCCTCCCAGTTTGTCAGTCGCATCAAATCTCCCATGAGGAGTTCGTGCTCTACCCTAACTTGTCATATGAGGAGGAGGACATGTGGATCTTGGATCACTATTCAAAGACCCTTCGTCAGAAGAAGGTGCCCCTAGTCAAGGTTTTTTGGTCTAGGTGTGGGGTCGAGGACCGATGTATGTTGTATCAGTGGCTAGAATCATGGTGGATCTAGCCAAGGTTAAGGCAGTTATGAGATGGGAGCGTCTTCCCACAGCCACATAGATTGGGAGTTTTCTGGGATTGGCCGAATATTACATGAGGTTCATAAAGGTTTTCTCTTCCTTGGCAGCCCCTCTCACATGACTGATAAAGAAGAAGGAGCACTGCATGTGGACCAATGCATTTGAGCAGAGTTTTCAAACTCTAAAGGAGAGACTCTCTATTCCTCAATGCTTAGACTACCAGATGGTCATGAGGATTTTGTTGTGTACAACGATGCATCCAACATTGGACTTGGCTACATTCTGATGCAAAGGGGAAGAGTGATTGCACATGCATCTCGACAGCTAAAAGTTCATGAGTAGAACTATCTGACACATGACTTGGAGCTTGCAATAGTCATGTTTACCTTACAGATATGGAGACATTATATGTATGATCAAGTGTTTTTACAACTGGTTTGATATTTGGTTCAAGTCAGTTAGCATGTAGCTGGTCTAGTTGTGATTTTGAATTATCCCTAATTGCCAAGTCATGACCTTGTTGTGATTTCAGGTGTTTTAGTTAACCTTGGGTAGCATGTCGCATTAGAGTTTTGTCGCATGCATTTGCGGCGTACCCTTTAGCTGTGGTCGTGTTTAGAACTGTCCTGCCCGTTTTCCCTTCCTTTCCTTTCTTACCTTTATTCCCTTTTCTTTCTTTTCCCTCTTTTTATCCTTGTCGCGGCAAAGTGTCGGGTGCAAGGGATCCTTCCCAGCACCTTTGCGCCCTCGCATGTTATGCGTGTGCGTCACAGCTTAGGGCCAGCATTGCGTAGGATTTTTTATTTAAACTTTCGCCACCCTCTTTTCTCCCCTTCTCTTTTGTCCTCTCCTCCACCTTAGCCAACTCTCAGCCCTTCTCCTCCCCCTTTTACCCCTCTTTTCCCCTCCTTTCTCCCCTCCTTTCTTCTCCTCTTCCTCCCTTTTCTTCCCCCTTCTCTTCCCCTTCCTCCAGGAATGTTTTTCATCCCTTTTTCTTTGGTTGTTTTGCATGATTTGTATTGTTTCATATAGATCTTATTAGAATCATATAGGTTATATCATTTTGATCATTGGTATATTATTCAATATATTTTACATTTTAGATCATTATAAAAATTTGATTTTTATAAAAAGTTTGCACTTTTATTGATATTTGCGTCGTATTTTGTGCGTTTGTTGGTTGTGTGCAATACAATTCTACCTAAATTACTTAATCAAGATTGTAAAAATAAAAAAATTCATCTTTGTCATCAATTCAGGTGATTTAACCATTGGGTTACCACGAAATTATCAATAAGATCGAATTATATTAATAATAATTTAGATATTGTTATACTGTTTAGTGTACTAGGATATCTCAAACTTAGATGTCCAGATCTCTGGACATAACGACATATTTTGATATCTCAATTGCATGGGTTCAAGCCTAATTGATATTCATAATATCTCAACATCATATTTATGATTTCAGCACATGTTTTATTAACCTGTTCAGCTTATTTCATGATATTATACTTCACGTATGAACACGACTATTAGATTAGATCAGTTTGTATGTTATTTAATTAACGGTTACATGTCATGCATCCTTACTACATCTAAGGACTGTTTATGCATTGCACGAATTCATCATATAGGATCGTGAAGCTATACATATTGCAAGGCCACCGAGAATTGGGCTTGCTACAATTGGACGAGGAGCTCTTCTCACATCCGTTAGGACTCTCTTCTCCTTGATCTTCTGTTATGCTAACATGATTTGACTTACATCGTCAAACGTAGTGAGTGGCATTTTATTAGATCCTACTATTTATAGGTCATTTAATCAATTTTCTAGTTTAATAAAACCTCAAGGATGAGATCTTTTGAGGAGATTTCAAAACTATAAATCTAGTTCAAAGTTGTATTTTAGTGCTATTTAAAATGTTCATGCCCAAACCGTACACATGTATTATGTTTTTGGATTTTGACTTCCGTGTGAGATGGATGGGATGCATGATGTCACCGAAGGGCCTGGTCTGTACCCATCTATGGTGCTCAATGATGGTCTTATGTAAATGATACTGCCTTTCTATCTGCTAGCATTGGGTACTTTGGCTTGTACACCTCTGTCGAGTATTCCGGACCGCGTAGTGCTGTAGTGATTATCAGCTAGGCCCTATTGGTCATATTACTTGCATATTAATGTGAGCTATTATTTGATATATGTGTACGGTTATCAATGATTATGATTATAATTAGGTCATATTCGCTACTTGCTTATGATCAATGTATTATGGATAAGTTGTTTCACTTCAGTTCTTCGTGGATAACTATTCTTTCCATTTGCCAACTTTAAGATTTTTTCCTATTAATTATTTGGGACTCAGTGACACTCGTTGCTGACACATTCTTTTATATTATATAGGTGGGCAAGCGCGGTGTTGGTCGATGTAGCCAAATAGATCACAAGGACACTGGTGGATGCTGGCCTGGCTTTTATTGGTGTTTTGGGCTTTTTGGAGGAGTTTGTGTTGCGTCCCTTGGGGACTTCTGTTGTGATAGGTATGACATGTTTATGTTGATCTCTGAGTCTATGGATCATGTGATGATGTTGTGGCTGTGTGGCCTTGAACTCATCCTGTGACCCATGCCAACTTGTGCCTCGTGATATGATATCATGATGGTTTGCTATCTTTTGTTTACCTAATTATATTTCCACTATTGTGTAGGCAAAATACTTTGGGAATGTATGTCTAACTTATTTTGTGCATGTTTCACCAAGCCCCAAAATCCTGGAACTGATGGTTAAATATCTAGGTACCCAAAACTATGTTACTTGTACAAGTACACAGAGCAAGAAAGGAACATGAGCTAGAAGAGCTTCTGTGATTTATAATTGTAGGAGAAGGGCCCATTGTGTTAAATGTAACACGAATGATTTGAAAATGTGACGTAACACATTGGAGATATTTCTGTGAATGTTATATGTTTTGAGATTGAATGATAATTATATAGGTTGAGTAAAATTTTCCAACATCCTAATTACAGGGGTGATTACCAGATTTTTTTTAAGATTATTAGTCTCCTTTGTAACATTGATACATGTAGACTGTTCTATTTGCATGATCCAAGCTTTAAGTGTTTTGCATGCATTTTGGTGTTGTCTGTGCATTAGTTTCCATTGGGTTCCGTCTTTTGACACCTTGAATGGGGAGGTCCTTTTTGTGTATATGTTCTCCATTGTAATGGGTTGTGAACATATATCCCGAAATTTATTAGTTCAATTCAGTTCGCTTTGCATCCCTATACACTTGGTGGGAGAGTCCATCTTGTGTGGACCATTTTAGGTGGATGTATCCATTTGAAAGATTTATAGGGGACTTGAAGTGAAAAGGTAAAAATAAGGCTTATTTGGAGGGATCAATTTGGGAGGCTTATCTAGTGGATAAAATGACCACATATGTCAATACCTCAACTCTCATCGATTGAAATGGAAAAGTTGAAAGGGACGCCAGGTTTTCTACCCATTTTTTCTTATCCAATTGGAAGTATAATAAATACCAACTGATTGAACAATGAGAATTGCACATCACCCACACGTATATATTGCTAAATTGTCCAAAGTAATTCGCTGTGTCCAAAGATTCAAGGTATTAACCCATGCAAAGTATTCACATATTTCAGAATCTACTATTTCTAAATGTCAGGATAGGGAATTCGTAAAGTGGTTCAATCAGACTATAAATATGCATAGAGAATCATTATTTTCTTGTAAATATTGTTTTATTTTGAACATCTTTGATGAGCCAAATTCACTAAGTGTTCCATATATTTTTTAGGTTCTTGTCATGGACAAGTCACAAGTGTATCGGTAAGTGCATGAATTATCGTTATTGTCTAGCAATGTTCTGCACTTCAAAGGCTACATTGTAAATGGGTATAAATTCCATGTAAATGCAAGAGATGAGAGCAATGCATAACTCATAGCAGTGTATACGTAAGGAGTAGTGTGTACATTGTGGTGGAAACCGTCTATTATGAAACCCTAGTCGATATTGTCTAACTCCATTATGGTCACAATAGTGTTGTGTTGTTAACGTGTGATTGACATGATAATAGACAATTTGGCACCAAAAATATTTAGTGACGAATTGCCACCATTTTCAATTTGTTACCAAATTTTATTGTTTTTGGCGACAAAGATTCTATTGTCCCCAAATTAGCCCCTTCTGTCTTCGAAAACTTTTGTGACAGAAGGGTTTTTTCAACTAGTGGTTGTCCCTTTTAAAAATTTCATCACAATAAACTAACTTACGAAACAAAAGGGAAAAAGGAAGACTTTTCCTTTAAAAAATTTAAATTATAACAAAATTATTTATATTTCCACCATCACCGCTTATTTTAATTAATAACAAACTCATTTATATATTTTCTATTTTATTTATGATTACCTAAATTTTGGTAATAAGTATCATATGATTTAATGATTTGAGAAGTGAAAGGTAATACAAACATTTTTTGTATCATAGAATATGTGGAATATAAAGGAGACAGCATAATGAAATGTGGAATAATGGGTGACAAAAAACCTAGATTAAGGCCTTAGAGATAGATTAGGATCAAGGGGGAAAAGACAAGTACATTAATATTTCATTATTTTCTATCAAATACAATGGTGATAGCTAATTTATACAAATAGAAAATGACTAATTTTCTAGGCAATTAAAACTTATGTTGGTAGACAAGCTGAGCCAAGCCAGCTTGACTCGTCATAGGCTCAAAGATCCTATGAGTCAAGCCGAGCCGAGCTTGACTCGTTTACTATGAAGTCGGGCTCTACTCTACTCTAGGGGTGTAAACGAGTGGAGTCGAGCCAAACAAGGAAGTTTTTGAATTTGGATTGAGTTTCGGCAAGCATGTTTGAGCTTGTTTGATTGTTTGACAAGCTTTGATGTATTATGGGTAAAGCCGAGGTTGTCTAAAATTCATATTGTTTGGGTTTGGCTCATGTTTGGCTCGCTATGTTTTTGAGCCGAGCTTGAGCTGAGCGAATGTTTGTACTGGGCTCATGCTCGACTTATATAGGATCAAAATTTTCTTTCTAACACTATATAAGTTCAATGTGACCTTAATAGTATTGACGAACTAAGTCGAGCCAAGTATTTTTTTGAGTTTGAATACATCGAGCTCGAGTTTCGAGCCAAGCCGAGCCGAACACTCCTTAACTTAAGCACTATTCATTGTTAAACGAGCTATCTATTTCGAGCCGAGTATTTTTTCGAGCACAAAATTAACAAGCACGAGTTCAAGCTGAATCAAGCTGAATGTACAATGCTTGCGAGCAGGTTTGGCTAGTTTACATCCCCACTCTGCTCGTACCCGAATTGACCAATTTTTTGAAAAAAATTGAGTTCTTGCCCTACAATTCTATCCTTTTTTAGATATAAATCAGAGCTGTTGGACCTTGGAAAGCCCAACAACTTTCCAGAAAAAAAAAAAAAGAGTTGTTGGGCTTTAGAAGCCCAATTTCTTTGAGCTCGTACCTGAGCTGAGCTGAGCCTGACTTGCAGGCCATGCCTTTGGGCTTGGTTCGACTTCGAGCTTGAGCCGAGCTCTGCTCATAAAAACATGAGCCAAATTCTCTGCTCAGCTCGGGTTCCATCCCTAGTCACAACTGCTACATAATGCACACATCATACCGTTCTCATTAAGAAAAATCACCCTCAATGTTGGAAGGTTTATCGATACCATTATACTTAAATTTTAGCAACTAAATCAAATTAAGCATGAAAGATATAGGCTCCACTATTCTAGCGTACAAACTGCAACTAATCTATCATTATACACATTATTCCATTCCATAATGTGAACAACCATACACATATACTCCAAAGTTTTCAAAGGGATTAATATAGCCCGTTTAATTCTCCACAAATGATGCAACCTCGTGCCTAAGGTTGATATAATTGACTATTTTGAAATAAATTAGGGCACTAGAATGCCTAGTATTTGGGTTTGTTACTCATCATCCTTTTCAAGCATTTAAAAGCCACTTCATAAAAAAAAAAATCTTTCTCCTCCAAGATCCTATATTAACCATTGGAACACAAAATCAAACATGTCAATTAAAACTCCTTGTTTGTGCAGTCATTTTTTGGCGTAATGTTAAGATATATAGAAATTTTACTATGGACAAATCACAGACTCCTTGTTGGTTATAGAAAAAAATGGAGGGGAAAGGCATAATTGTTCACAATACTGATTATGCAAATAATTGAAACCGAAGTTGCATGTATATTTAACATTAGGGTTTCTGGCACATCTTTTGGTTACTAAATCTTCAAGTTGGTGACTAAATTTTCATGTTTTGTTCTTCATAAAAAAGAAGATATGCCAAAGGGAGGAATTTTGTACCATACTTTAAATTGAATTTCTTTGGATTGCGAGCTCATAAAGGAATTTGCATGTTGCATCTTTTCCCTCTTCAAAAGGAGAAACTAAATGTATAATCTCTTCTTCGATGTATCTTCTGCAAATTCCTTTCGCTAATAGAATAAAACATATGATGGGCAGGCTCAGCATCAAATGATATAAACTAATTTTGTATCATAACATAAAGAAAGATGAGAAAACATTAAGAAATACAAGATAAAGGTTAATGAAAAACCACAATTAAGGCCTTGGAGATAGATTAGGTGTAATGACCCAGCCGAAGTGTTGGGCCTAAATCATCACTTCAAACGTTGGTTAACCACGTTGTAGATCAATAGACAAATTCCTACTATTATATTGAATCTTACCATATGAGGTATTGCAAATGGGACTTAAGTTAGGAATTATTACAATCCACCAGCTTTAAAAAATTTCATCCTCAAAATTCTCACACTTCGCTAGTGGCTAGCAACCTAATCTAGGCTCTATTTGGCTTGTGGCCCACTGTTAACCCAACATCCTAATTTAGCCCACCATCCATTAGGCTCCTGGGTTAGATCCAATACCATTTGTAGCAGCAAAACAGTGCAATATAATAAGCATGTCGTCCCTTCAAAAGTTACTTAATTTATTTGAAGATTAATAAACACATCCCCCACTAAAATACTTAAATTGGGGATTGTTACACTAAGATCAAGGGGGGAGAAAGACAAGAATTTTATTATTTAATAACATAATAAAAAGTGTACTCTATCATTACATATAAAAAACTACTTATTTTCTAGACAATTACAGGTGCTACATAATGTACATATCAAAAGGCTTGACATGAACTTTTCCTATAGAACAAAATGCCCTCACCTCTAATCTATCATGTATGTACTTGTTCATGGTCTCCACCCAATGCATTGAACACCAAGGCAAAATTTGGCCTCACCATGGGATGCTTCCCTACTGCCAATGAATTACACATTCTCACACATATAAATTGCAAATCCAAATTTAGCCTTATTGTTGGTAGATTAGTCTAGATCGTTAAAAGGCTTTTGTTGGTAGATTACTCCATATCATTCAAGTTGGTCATTATGACCACTTAGGTTACAAAAGTCAACCTTACTATTTGGATCTTCATAGTTAGAAACATTAGAGCCATAAACAATGTCATTTAGTAACGAGATCAATAATTTAGTAGCAAGGTTGTTGGCTTGACAGTTTTAGTGTTAGGTCAGCCTTGAACCATACTGAATAGCATGTGACCGGTCTATTTTAGCAATTTATGTGTTATGAGGATATGATTTGTACGTCTAGCTTCTCTAGTGTTAGAGACACACTCGGTTGGACATTGCGTTGCTATGGTTGTTATTTTATTATTTTTATTTGAGTAGTGTCATGTTGTAGTTAGACTGTAGGATTGGGTCCTATGTGTGCCTAGTGTGAATCACATGTGTTTGGGTCCCTTTCAATTGATTCTAGCCCTTGCAAGATTTGTGGCACAATTTCCAAGGTTGTCTCCAACGATAGTTGTGCTTTTTTTGGGCTGAGCACCAAGGCACACAACCTGCACCTTAGCACCTATGCCTGAGGGACAATCGGGTTTGAGTTTCACCTGCCCATCATCCTCAAGCAAAGGTGCATAGTGTACACCCTAGCATTGGGACATAGGGTTTTATTTTCCACAATTTTGGTCTGGATGCTCAGTGACCCCCCCCCCCCCCACCATCAGGGTTGAGTTCACATGTGGACTTCCTCCCACTTACTTGGCCAATGCCATTACGGACATGTCAACCTATTGGGTGTAGTGCCATGGCACTCACCTAATGCCTTGGCGCTCTTCAGGTTTTTTCTGCCTATAAATGCCTGACCCTTTTTGCTTCTTTACTCCTTTCTCCTCTTCTCCTTTAACCCCATTCCCTTCTCCTTCCTCCACCAGCCTCTTCCCTAGCCCTTTGTATCCCCTTTTAAGCATAGAGGTGGTAGTCTTGGTGTGGGAAAACTCTAAGAGCCTCAATGCTTCTTGAGGTATTTCTCTCCTTCCTCCTTCTCTTCCTCCCTTGTTCATTCTTGTTTTTGGTTCATGTTGGTTTCTTGTTAGATCATGCTAGATGTTGTTCTTTGTTCTGTTATGAGCCATTTGTGGCATTGATAGCTTGTGATGTGGGTTAGATTCATAAAAGCTTGCAACTTTTTCTGTATACATGCTTCATCTTGACCTCTTGTGTTTGTAGATGGCATATAGGGCTCATTTCTCATATGAAAATTATGATATTTAGCTTGTTGGATTCCTCACTCATACATAAACACATCCATAGACATTTATTACATGTTCCTTCGCAAGATCATCATTTCATTGGAGTGGACAGCATGACCCTGATTCCAGAGCTCGTATTGCAAAATGTTGAGACATAGTCAAATGGAGGTAAAATTTTATGAAATGTTGCCCTGACCTTAGGTTTATGTGATCCCTCTAATATTTTAGATTATTCAGATTGGTGGATTTGCCATTCGAAATTTCTCAATCCATATGGGTCAAGACGGTTCTATGTGGCTCCAAAAATCATATTGTCAATATCCACCCTTCCCCATTTTCTTCAGACCAGAGTAGATAGAGTTTTCGCTTGAAACTTGGTAGAATTTCAGGTTAAGGTATTGATTATCTTCCAGCATTTTCCCAAAATTGTTTAGTGTCTCCAAGCCCTTGAACCACCCTTAGTAAATATCAATGTGCAGCCCAAGAACCTTATTCTAAAAACCAAAGCCTAGAGTAGTGGTGTAACATCCCAATTGGGCTTGCATGTGAACCGAATCGAACTGATAGAACCAACCTGAGAGAGTCCTAAGCCGCTCAAGGCGTTGAAAGATATAAATTCAGAGGATACTAATGTGCAAACAAAACACACCACATGCAATTAGGGCATCCTAACTGAGTCTAAGTTATTAAGGGGACTAAGATTTCTAGAAAAAATCTGGCTAAGTCTTCCCCCTGTGATTACGACATTGGATAAATTTTTACAACCTATATAAAATTCAAAATTCATTTATAGTCAGAACAATTCTTATTTTTCATTTTCTACACACAAAATCATTTCGAAGACATTCCAACACAATCACATCACATTTACAGTTTATTTACACCACTTTTAATCATTCTTTAGGCAGAAGGTTGCTTGGTCTTCATGCAAGCCCTTCTCCTACAAAACCAAGCAACCCAAAAGCTCCTTCAGCCTATGTTTCTTCTTTGTTTTGTGTACATGTGCATGTAATATGATTTAGCATACTTGAGTTTATTTTACTTTTAGTTCCATGACTTCGAGGCTTGGAGAATTCTTTCAAGAAATGGGTTAGACTTACATGTTCCAGAGTATTCCGTCTGCAAAACAAGTGAAATATGAGTTAGGAGAAATAAGAAGCAACTGTCATGTCATATCATAAGGCCCATGGCAATGTTTACGTCTCAAAAATCACAAGGCATCATGAACACAATAACATCCACATCTGAAAAACAAGGGGGCAACAAGCAAAACCTCACCCATCATTGTCCTAGAGTCCTCATGTTCTGTGCACCTAGACTGTCCAATGTCAAGGCTTTTCACTTACATAGATTTAAGAGAAAAATATCAAATACAGGTGTTACTGAGTACCAAATAACTAATACTAAAAATCAGCAACACTGGCAAATGGATAAATCATTATCCACAAGGAGATTGAATATAAAGTCACATGCTTCAACCCATTAATATCACAATCAAGTATATAGCCAATAGGGTGTAAAACCCCATTTTCGGGTTAGGGTTTTACCGATTTGAGTTTTGCCCTATTCGGGTTAGTATTGAGTTGGTTCGAGTGAGATCGAGCGAAACTAGTTTCAGATTATGAGTATGGGCGTAGATGGCCATATGAGCATGTTATAGTGGCTGATTATGTCAGACATGCAGATAATAAGTTTATCTTCACCCATTGATTTCCAGAGTTTCATGATTCTGAAATTTTGTACCTTTACACAACCACCACTTCGACTCGCCGCCGGTGAGCCTCCACCTCGCCCTTGGCCAATAGATTGGTACGATCGTTACCACCTCACGGCCGGCTACCCATCCGTACCCACGATCACCACCGGCGCCACCGTCGTTGCCGTCGGCAACGACGTTTTCTCAGACGATTTTCTGCTGCTGTCGCCACCCTTTCTTTCTGTTTTCCGGCGCCCGCGAGCCACCACCGGCCGATCCGACCACCCACGCAGCTTCCCCTCACCTAAATCTATATTTTTAGACAACCCACAACGACTACCACAGCCGCGATTGCCGCTGGGAACGTCGCCGCACCCGGCGGCGACACCACTCTCTTTCCGGCCGTTTTCCGGCCAGCAAATGGCTGGACTCCACCAACCACCACCACTAACATGCTCCTTGTCAGGGCTGTCGATCCCGACAGGCGGCCACACCAGTAGTGCCGCCGTTGACGTTCTCCGGTGACAGGCACCGCCGCCCCGTGTTCGGTCGTGGTTCGCTTGCCCGCGACCACGTTCGCCAGCTTGTGACCACGCCCGCCTGATTATGCCCGAGTCTGTCTATCCTGTCCGGGTCCGCCCAGCCAACCCAACCTATTTTCTAGCCCCGGGTTGGTTCAGGCCATTTGGGTTAGGCTGGTTCAGCTTGATTCGGTCTGGTTCAGCTTGGTTCGGTCTGGTTCAGATGATTTTGGACCGTTTTCGTCCGTTCTTTCACCGTTTTCGGTAATTCAAGAACTTCTATATTAATTTATATGCATATTCACATGATTTAGTCTGATTGGATGTTATGATGGTTTTTCTTTATTTATGGTTTTAATTAATTAATTAATTAATTAATTATTTTTATTTATATATTTATCATTTATGATGAATGTTTACATGATTATTTGTTATTACTAACATTATATTTAATTATGAATATTTGTCTTATTATGTATACGAAATTGCATGTATATATATATATATATATATACTTATTATTTATTTGTTCATGATATGTATGTCATTATTTATTTGTATTTAATTATGTATTATTGTGTTGTATGACTATTATATTATTAATAGTCATTATTAATTAGTATTAACTATTTGTTTTTTTATTTATTTATTTTATTTATTGAATTATAATAGATTTATTTATTTATTTATATTTTTACTAACACGAGGATATATTGATAATTACTCGTGTTTACGTGTATATTTATATAGTATTATTATATTATTATTTTATGATTAGAGCATTTTTCATGTTTATGTACTTATTATTTATCTAATTATCTATGAATGTATTTTCTTGGTTAATTTATCTATTTATTATTAATTATTATTGTGTCTCGATTTGCGTGCCACATGTTTATTTATAGGTTGGTTAATATTGTTTTCTTTGTTGTGATGTATTGATGATATGAGCACACACCACGAGCATGCATCATGTAGAGACATTAGAATTTTACTTAGCGTACTTAGAAGTGGGTTCTAATATAGGCTTTGGAGTTCGAGCTCGCCGTAGATGTGCATATACGCTTGGAGTTTGGATCACAGGTCCGTAGGACTCTCCTTCTCTACTTGACTCCTTGCGTGTAAGATTTAATCGTGTTTTAAACGTAGGACGTCATCGGTGGTGTTTTATCGGATCCCTCCGTTGTCAGGCCATTTAGCCGCATTTTTATACTTGTTTAATAAAACTACGAGAATGAGATCCCTTGTTGGTTTTAGAACTTTAGCTCCAGAAAGTTATTATACAAGCCTCATCCCTAAGCTTATTATATAAGTACGCGCCGCTTTACGGATTACACGAATAAGAGAATGAGTGTTACGCAGATATGAATGGACCGTGCTAGTACTCCTTCAAACCATGAAGTAGTGCGGGTGTATGATGGTATTGCGTAATGCAGCGCATTTCTGAAATATGTGGCACTAACTTAATTGTTTCTTTTGCCACTCAAGTACAGTGGTGGGTAATATGGAAGGTGTGAGGGTGTAAACGGTGTATGTATGTATAATTATGATGATAGGCCGTGCATGGGAGCCTACATTGATTAAGTATGTTTGCTTACTGCCCGATGTGAGGCAATTTTTGACGTTTCATAAGTTCTCGTGGGTAATGGAATACCCATTTGCCAGTTTCTATTAGTTATTTTTCGGACCAGTAACATTCATTACTGATGGTTTAATATAATATATGTAAGTCATGCCAATCCTGAGTCGACTTTGGTGGGAGGACAGATAAACGCTACACACACTTGAGCTCAACCTAATATTTACTTTCTTGCATTTATTTATATTTGATGTATTTTGATGTTTATTTGATAATGTCTTCTATTCTTATGACACCAAGAGGGTTATTTCGATCTATTTGATCAATCTAGTCGTACCAACCAACAGTTTTAAACATGACTCGATTTGATCAAAACATTTCTGGTTCGGTTCTTAAGTGAACTAAAATGGGGTGTGACAAGGGCCTAATCATAGTCACTGAGATAATTACGCGCATGAACTAGAATAACTCAACAGGAGCGTGCCAGTACCATGACCAATATGGCCTATCTGATAATCACTGAAGCATTGCATGGTCTCGATATACTCAATAGAAATAAAGCTGAATAACTATGAATATTTAATTGCCAAGCCAAGCACCACAGGAGGGTGCCGATTGGGCTCCTTGGTGACATCACACTTCCATCCATCATGTGTGCAAAGAAAATTTTGAAACATGTGCAGTTGTATAGGGTATTGGAAAGGGGAGTTTCGTAGGTAGCTCCAAAACAACTTTGAATTGAATCTTGTTTTCAAAATATCATCAAGGGATTTTAATCTTGAATTTTTATTAATCTAAAAAATTGGTTAAATGACCCTTAGGTAGTGGGATCCAAACAACACCACTAACTATGTCCTACATCACAAATACAAAACACATAGTGCCGAGCAATAGATCAAGTAGAAGGGAGTCCTAACAAATCTATGAGAAAAGCTCCTCATCTTTCTGTGACAAGCACAAATCCACACGGCCTAAGAATGCAAACCTACTCAAACCTTATATGATTGTATGTGTGCAATGACATGAATGCAGACAACCTAGATACAGCCAAATGACATGGCATGCAATAGGCAGAAAAGATAAAACGTAAATCTTACACTCTAACCGTAAATAAAATCCTAAGGCACCAATCATAATGGTAGAAGATTCTAAATGAAATTTGAAGATATCAATGTGTATGATATCAGTGTATTATGTAATAAATTTTGAGATTCAACTCACGTACTTAAAAACTTACTTGAGATATCGCAATGCCCAGGAGGTTTAGGGCAATTTAATTTGAGATACTTAATATTCTAATCGAGAATGAGATCTTGGTACAATTATTAAGGTGACTTGAGATGTTGGTCCAATTAGTTAGATTGACCTTACAACGACTTAGATCCGGAGAACTAGAAAGATTCAAGAATCATATTAATTTGATTAGCTCTGGCGGAATAATTTGAAATGTCAAATCAAACTCATACTTGTGCTCATTATTTAAAGATTATGTTAAGATTAATCTTTTGTCGTTTATCTAATTATGATAATTTATTTAATTTTCAATTGACTTAAGATTCTCTAATTGTGTTGATTTTATAACCATGTGCATGATTAAAATATAATTAATTAGTTAATTAATTAATTAACTTGGCACATAACATGAGGTCCTACAAATGCGGTCAAAAAATTATAAAGTTTTAATCTCATTTCGGTAATTATTAGGTAGATTAGTCGATAAATTTTACAACTTTGGGCAACATCAAGTATTTTATCATATTTTATTCACAAAAATACTTTTTAATAAAATTAAAACTTTTAACAAGCAAACAACTAGAAAACTATTAGATCTACTAGTGATGATGACTTCTACACACTTATATGCCTTACACTTGATATGTACATGCAAACCACCATTATCGTGCCAAAAGAAAAGATTAAAAGGTGGGTCACGGAAGCATACCTTGACCAGGGAGGAAGAGCAAGAGAAGAAGGAGAAGGTGGGGAAGAGAGGGATGAATGGTAATAGCAACAGTAACTAGAAAGAGGGGAGGAAAGGATGAAGAAGAAAAAGAGGAGGGAAGAAAAGAGGGAGAGGGGACGGTTTTATCCGCCCTCCCTTGTACACAATGGACATGCCTAATGCCAAACCCACAACAACACATAAAGACCAACCTAGCATCTGACTGATCGTGTTAGACCAGCTGCCTGCAACCCAGATCGAGCTAGATGCAAACTGGTTGTAAAATCAACTGGAAAATGAGACAGGTTTTACAAGTGGACCTAGATCACCTAGTTAACCCATGATGTAAAACCCATGACTCGAGTATAAGTTTTACATTAGCGAACTAGTCGGCCAGGGAGGAAGAGCAAGAGAAGAAGGATAAGGTGGGGAAGAGAGGGATGAATGGCAGCAGCAACAGTAACCAGAAAGAGGGGAGGAAAGGATGAAGAAGAAAAAGAGGAGGGAAGAAAAGAGGGAGAGGGGACGGTTTTATGAGCCCTCCCTTGTACACAAATGACATGCCTAATGCCAAGCCCACAACAACATATAAAGACCAACCTAGCATCTGACTGATCGTGTTAGACCAGCTGCATGCAACCCAGATCGAGCTAGAAGCAAACTGGTTGTAAAATCAACTGGCAAATGAGACAGGTTTTACAAGTGGACCTAGATCACCTAGTTAACCCATGATGTAAAACCCATGACTCGAGTATAAGTTTTACATTAGCGAACTAGTCGGTTCAACTGTCGGTTTGAGTCGAGTCAGTTTTACGAACCGCGTACTGAGTCGAGTCTTTCCGAGAGTTATGAGCGATGAAGGTCAAGTGTACCTGAGTATATGATGATAACGTAGAAAGATGATGAGAAATGAGTTATCAGAGTGTATGATAGTATGTTGTAATTTTTTATGTATTTAATCGTAGAATTATTTTTAGGTCGAATAACGCATTAGGACGCGTTATAGCAGAGTTTCATTGGGCTATTAGTTATAAAACATGTCATTGCGATGTTATGGTATGTATTGTATTTTATGGAAATTTCCCCTATTTTTTGGATTTTGTTAGGATTTATTACGAATTAGTTATTATTTTTTACTTAAAGTCAGAGTCAAGTCAATTTTTATTCGTGAAATTGCCACCGAGAACCCTCGATACTTTCTCCCCAAACCTTGGACGCTACCTATCTCAGCTCCCATTCACACCCAGAAAGGCATTTCCGTTTGCGTCACCACTGCCGATCGACGCCACCGAGCCCTACTGTACCATCGTCGTGCCACCCAAACACCACTGGCCGCCACCCGGCCTCCATGATGCCAAATCGCCGTTCGACCGCGCTGCACTCCATGACATCGATGAACCGCCGTCCGCACTGCTTTGCCGCCATTGTGTACTTGACACCACCCCTTCCACCCCCTGAGCATTTCCCCCGATATCTAGCGTCGTGCCAAGGCCGGTCGAGGGCCAATTTGACCATGGCCGACTCATCGCCTCAACCGACGGTCATTGCCGATGTTTTCGTCCACACTGCCACCACCATTGGGTCAAGCTCAGCAAGGTGGTGCTGACCCATAGCCCCGATTTCCTCTCCAGAAAAGTCGTCAAAAAAATTGCCGAAAAATCGGATTAACTAAAATTCGCCGGATCTTCTACCGAATTTATCCAGTCGAACCTGGTCAAACTTAGGATGCCACCGAGTGCCAAATTCGAATATTGAACCGTGTGACAAAACCCTAGCCATTGCCGATTACCGACGACGCGATGTATAATCACCCCCAATTTAATTATTTAAAACTTATGATTGTTAGCCTGACATCTTAGGATTGATTGTTTGACATGATGAATACCCTCATGGTGAATTAAGTGGTAATTGTATAATTTGAGTTGTGTTTAATGAATGATAATTATCTAATTAGGTAACTTAAATCTGAGCGTGCTAATTGACTGCAATGTAAATTAGAAAAGCATAATAAAATTGATATGAATAGGATGAGCTAGAAATATTTTTACACTGGTGATTGTTTGACGATTGATGGATGATGAGTGCATTGTGAGTATGATGTATGTGATGAGTTTGATGCATCATTCAATTAGTGGGTGTTAGCTTCTAGATTTGATGTGTAGGTACATAGTAGAAGCCTGCACCTAGGAGAGTAACCACAATTGGAGCTTTTACCAAGTCTTTTTACAACTAGCTCTCGATTTGTTGTCTCATTCTGTAATGTTTTATTTTAACAGGTAAGAGGATTTGTCGAGTGGTGGATGTATTGTATACCACTCCACACTAGTCATTAAGCTGATTGTATTTCTAGATGAATAACTGTCGAGGATGATATCCCTCGTGTTTGTTTTGAAACTCAAATCTAGCTCACGATGCCTTCGGGCCTATTGTATTTAATTCCCTACCCAGGCCTATAGATATGTAATTTTTTTGCATTTTCAATGAGATGCGAGACAAGGGAAACCAACGACCACATCTTGAGATAGGGTGGGCTCTGGAATTGGTGAGTATCTATTCCATTCACGAGGGATCCTGATAACTCCACATTTGAATTCCTCATACCCATAAAAGTGTGGAGGTTTATGGGTATTGTTAAGCAGTGCATGTCTAGCCTTGTAGTTTCAAAGGGTACTAAAGGCACATTCTGAGAGTACTATACTTAGCTTCTGTACTCGGGGCCAGGATTAATACGAAGGATGTAGAGGGCTAAGAGGAAAGAGAATGATTTTCCCATGCAAAGGATAGTTTAAAGTGGCTAATGAATGCAAATGATATGGAAAGGGGACGCTATCGTTCAAGGTCGATGACTCCCATTATTGTCCTTATGAGAGTTCTATGAAGAAGAGTAATGATATTTTTATTCAACATGAGGGTTAGTTCTCCTGTGTTAGTCTGTTATTAGTTATTTCTAGACTGGTAACACTCGTTACTGACGTCTCTTTATTATATATGTAGGTGAGGACTACAATGAATGTACATTATCATGACTGTGGAGAAGCAGCATTGAAATCACTCACACATGTACCTGCTGAGAGTAATTGATGAGAATGACATGTGTTGAACTATTTAAATGATACTCTATGAATTGCAATAAATATTATGCATATGAATGAAAATTGAAAGTGGAAAATGAACAAGGTGAGCTACAGAGTTTAGACTCGGCTCATTTGGTGAGGAAAGTGAAGATAACTAGGATGTGAATAAAATGTTGTGTTTGGACTCCATTCGTGGATTTTTATTGTATAAATATATATATACCACATGTTGTTAACAGGGTGGCCCTTATTGCACATGTAGAGAAGACTCTATTTGTTTTATTTTAAAAATATACATTTGTTTTAAATTTATCATTTGTTTGATTTGTTTATATGCTTGTTGGCATATCATAGCATGCATGTAGGACAACGTTAGAACCCAAGCATCTCATCCATATTTTACATGTTACATTACCATCTTGAGACGCTAAGGATAGATCCGGTTCGATTAACCGAATCATCTTAGCGAACAGTTCAGCTGTCAGTAACATTTTTGGGTTAGTTCACAGGTGAACCGAAACTGGGTGTTACACATGAGCCCGCTCATGGAGACTTGTGTAGCTGTTACTTAGTGTGTTGGGACCGAAGAATCCAAAATTTTGCCCATTTGGATTTCGTTTTACCCATTAAAAAGTTAGTGGAGTTACGGTTGTTTGGGTAATCAGAGTTAAAAATTTAAATGAAATTATTTATTAATTAATATTAGAAATATCATAACCCTGAATATGTTATTAATGTTGATTATTGTGTAATTAATTAACATAACCAGCTTAATTAGAATCTATAATATGTTTTGTATAGGTAGACACTTTACCACGAGTTGTATGCCTTGTAGTTAGAGTTTGATTAGGGTTCATTCATTGCTAGGATATGCAGGGTGGCTCACTAAGTTAGGATGAGGAGTTCCACTCACTCAAGTTTGCTTGACTCCTTAAGTGGGTATTTCATCGGTTTTAAACGATATGACGAGATTTGTGTCATTTGATTGGATCCAACTAATATTGGGTCATATAGCCAACTTTTGCACAGTCTAATAAAACTTCAAGGTTAGAAACCTTAATGGTCCATAAAAATATTCCTACCCAAGCCTATTATATACTATTATGATGGTTTCAACTTTTCACTGTGTTATGTTGTCCTTGTATACATTGTCGGTTGATTTCATTGCATCATCATGCTTAGTGTGACAATTCATCTCTTCGCATCGCCATACTTAGCATGCCAATTCATCTCATTGCATCATCATTCTTAGAATGGTGGTTCATTTCATTGCATCACCATGCTTATTGTGCCTGTGTTATTTTACTAAGAGTGCTTAGCATGCCCCTCTTGTACCACTTATTGCTTCTTGGTAGTCTCAACATTTTTCTTAGGTACTATGTGACCCATTCACTAGTTTGACATTTCTAGTAGTTATTTTGAGACTGCTAAATTTGTTTGATTTCTTATATATATATATATATAAGAAATCAAAC
>JAVDBV010079802.1:0-13708 GCA_032619315.1 Piper longum | reverse complement strand
TAAATAAACAAAATAGTAAATAAATAAATAAATAAAAATACTCATTACTTCCAAACATGCTAAACCATATGAATATGCACCTAGACCAATGTAAGGGTTCTCGAATTACCAAAATCGGACAAAGAACGATCGAAAACGGGCTGAAACTAAGCTAAACCGGACCGAACCGAGCTAAGCCCAACCAAGCCGAATGACCTGAACCAACCCGGGCTAGAAAATGGGTTGGGTTGGCTTGGTGGACTTGGACAGGACAGACGGACTTGGATATGGATATGGGCTAGCGGACGTGGTCGCGGGCAAGCGGACCGTGAACCGGGTAAACGGGCAAGATGGGGCGGCTATTGCCGAAGCCGAAAAACGTCAACGGCGGCGCTGCTGGTGTGGCCGCCGGTTGGGATCGACAGCCCACGTGACGAGGAGCATGTTGGTGGAGTCTGGCTTCTGGCTGGCTAGAAAACGGTCGGAAAGAGAGCGGTGTCGCCGCCAGGTGCGGTGCGTTAGCGGCGGCGATCGTGGCAATGGTGGTCGTTGTAGGTTGTCTCAAAATGTAGATCTAGGTGAGGGGAAGCTGCGTGGGTGGTCGGATCGGCTGATGGTGGCTCGCCGGAGCTGGAAAATAGAAAGAAAGGGTGGTGACGGCGGCGAAAAATTGTTTGAGAAAACGTCGTTGCCGACAGTGACGGCGTTGGCGATCGTGGTTACGGACGGGTAGCCAGCCGTGAGGTGGTCACGGTCGTACCAATCCGGTGGCCAGGGGTGAGGTAGAGGCTCACGGGCGGCGAGTCGAAGTGGTGGCGGCGTAAAGGTGGAAAATTTCTAAATCATGAAACTTTGGAAATCAATGGGTGAAGCTAAAGATGAGTGGACGACTCAGATCTTGCCACATGGCATGATCTGATCATCCAATAACTCGTGACCTAGCGGGACCCACTTATGGGTATATGCACTATAGATATGGACTGAAAGTTCGGATCGAGACCGTCCGAACTCAAAACTGACTCGAGTCCTAAAATTAATTTTATAGGCGGGAATCAAGGAAATAAGGTTAAATGGGCCTCAAAACCCTAAACTCAGTCAAGATGGGCCTACAGGGGCACAATTTGAGTGATCTAAAATTCCTATATTGTGTGCAAATGACGTTCCTATAAATCCCAAACGGATACTAAACGCTACAACAACCTAAATCTAGGCCTAAAATCTTAGCTAGCATTTAGAAACAAATCTATATACCTCAGTATATACTGATAGCTCGTGATCTTATTATATACATATCTGGCATAATCAGCCACTATAACATGCTCATACAGCCATCTACGCCCATACTCATAATCTGAAACTAGTTTGGCTCGATCTCGCTCGAACTAACTCGATACTAACCCGAATAGGGAAAAACTCAAATCAGTAAAACCCTAACCCAAAAATGGGGTTTTACAACCAAACTTCTTGTACACCTACAAGACTACACTTACTCTTCTACAAGTTTTCTATTGAGCCAAAGTGTGAAGACCCGGAAAAAATAATAATAATAATAATAATAAATAGTTGAAGTAGTAGGATCGGATGTTGGAAAATTAATATTTCCATTTAAATTATTTACCAGCTACCCTTAAGTGTAAGGTATTATTTACCTGGTTAAGTATCATTTAACCGGTTAAGTAAACTATATCAATTACCCGTTTAACCGGTTAAGTGAACCACGGGCGAAAGGGTGTCATTCTCATTTTCTCTTTTGGATAGAGGCCGGCTTCCTCCTTGCTTGCGTCATCCATGATTTGTGTTAATGATGCTGCCACTTCGACTCACCACTGGCGAGTCTCCGTTCTGTTCCCGGTCGGACCGGCACCCCCATGACCGTCTTGCGGCAAGCTTTCCAGTCGTACCTCTCACGACCACCGGTGCCACCACAGTCGCCGCCTACGACAGAGTTTTTGGAGTCGGTTAATGCCACCACCGCCACTGTTTGGGTCATTTTTCGGCTTTGGTGTGCCACCACCGACCAGTCCGACCACCCCAATGGCTTCCACTTATCTAGACCTACATTTTGGGACCACCCACGACCACAGCCACGGCCGTGATCGCCCTGGCGAAGTCACTGAACTCGGTGGCGATCCGCCCTACTTGCTGTTTTTCGGCAAGCCCATGGCCGAAGTCACTGAACACGAATATATATATGATATTACTCGAGTTTAGCCGAGTATTTATATACTATGATTATATTATTATTTTATTATTAGAGTATTATTTATGTTTATTTATTTATTATTTATCTAATTATGTATGAGTGTATTCCTTGTGTATTTATAAATTAATTAATTATTATTATCATGTCTTGATTTGTGTGCCACTTGTTTATTTCTAGGTTAGCATTGTTTTATTTATTTTTGAATGGATTGATGATATGAGCACACACAACAAGCATACATCATATAGAGGCATTAGTATTTTATCTAGAAATGGGTTTCGATGTAGGTGACGCGAGTTGAACTCATCAACTTAAGACGCAGAGCTCCACTCATCCAAATTAGTTTTTCGTCTCAATCTTGGTATACCACTCAAGCTAACCAGGTCCTTATAATTACTAAAATGTTGTATATTCCCTTCTGGCAGCCCTAGTCAGCCTGAGCCCAGATTCGACCACTATGTATCGTATGCAACCGGGGTTAAGGAATTGACTAAGTTCGACATGGGGCCGTACTTTTAAATTTACCTGTAAGACAAATATGGAGTCTTTGATACGAGGCAACACCCGCAAAATAGGGAGTCTCTATCATGAGGCATCACCCACGACACGAGGAAGCACCCACGAAATAGGGAGTCTCTGTCGTGCGGCGGCTCATTATGCAGACGGTGAAAACCTTCCCCCATGCCGAAAGGGGATGTCAGGCAGACGGCTCATTATGCACTTGTAATACTGAGAGGGTGAGCCAATGGCAAATATCGGTAACTACAGGCCGTGGGCCACGTAGCGTGTGTACGCATGCATGAGATTGTAGCGGGATGGGCAGCCAACCTCCCCACATCATAAGAGCTCGACATAGGCTCACTTCACTAAAAAAACTTTTGAAATAAGAATAGGGAGTGTATTTGACTTGTTTCCTTAATTATTTGGCTTAGTGGTTTTATCACTAACACGAAATTACCTCCGCAAGTGTGCAGGTACAGACATAGATTGAGAGAGGGGTTGGTGGATCTTTTACCAACCAAGGTTTGGAGAAAATTATAATGCATTGGATTTCCTTTTTATTTATTTGAGTTATAAATGTGGCTATGGGAAAGGGTCCAAGACTGTGGGACAATTATTGTTATGTCTTGTTTAAAACATAGTTTAGTAATAATGAGTTATACTTATGGTTTAATTTTTAAGTAACACCCGGTAAGCTAGGCCCACACTATTGTGAAAAATGGCGGGACGTTACACAAAGTAACAAGCACACTAATCTTTAACAAGCTCTTCCCAAAGCCAAAGACAACTAGCCACACTCTAACACTTTAGAGCAATTCCAACCGAAGCATTTAACCGTTCTTGTGCCTCATCCTTCAACATAAGCTATCGGCAAAGGAGACTACAACCCATTCAGAAACGCACATAGAATTTGCAAAGTAAGCACACACTATAAAACCCTAGCTTCAGGTTAGGGTTTTGCCCAATTGTAGTTTTTCCCTATTTGGACCAGTCTCGAGTTGGTTCGAGCGAGTTCGAGCCAGACCAATTTTTAGACCATGAGTATGAGGCTCATATGGCCATATGAGCATGTTATGGTGGCTGACTATGGCTGGCATGTAGGTGGTAGGTTGAGTTTGGCTACATTAGAGTGTGAGTTGTTAGTGAATACGTAAAGTATACGTATGATTCTTATGTGTTACCTAGGGTTTTAGGCGTAGATTTTGGCTGTTGTAGCATTTAGTATCCGTTTGAGATTTTTAGGATATCTTATTTGCATACATTATACGGATTTTAGATCACCAGATTGTGCCCTTGTGGGCCTAGCTTACTTGAGTCATAGATTTTCACCCGATTGAGTTGAAGGTTTGAGGCCCATTTAACCTTCTTCCCTCGATTCCCGCCTATAGATTTACTTTTAGCACTCGAGACAATTTTGACCTTTAACGGTCTCAATCCAAGCTTTCCAATATTCTTTAACATTGAAAGAAAATAAATATTTTTGGTATATTCTTTAACTAATTTATATTGTCCGAATTTAAGGATATTCTTAATACAATTATTTTAATTTATTTAATTTAATAAAGGTTCTAATTTTTTTTATTATAATTTATTAACCCCTCGATTTAATTTAACTGCTTGTAACAAGCCGATTAATTATTTACCGTCTATCACGACTGTATTTTATTATTTTTTGCAACTTCTATATATTAATTTATAATTTGGCTAATTAACTCATAACCCATTAACTTATTTTTATGGATTTATCACTAGTTAATATAATTTTAGCTCGAACCGTGTCGAGTGAACCCATATTTACGAAACTGCCATCTTCTTCCCCAACTCTCTCTAAAATAGGGCTGCAATAAGGTGTTTTCCGACACACTGTTCATCGACGTCAAGCCACCACCTGCCAAGCCACCGCCGTCAATCACTCATCTCCACGCCAACTATGATCCCGACTAGGACTTTTGGCCGCTGCCTTTCGATTATGCCCAAAATCATCGCCCAAAGTCATCATTTCATTCACGGTCGTTGACTGCACTTCGTTCGCCTCCGGCCGCCGTCAATCATCGTCGACTGCCATCAACCGTCGCCGACAAGCTCCACCATGCTTTTATTGTTCCTCCCCATCCACCTTCAGCCACCTTCCGGCCACGGCTATGTCGGAATCGCCCGATTACAACAGTTTCGGCAATTTCGCCACCCGTGCTTTCGTCGCCGATTCCGCTGCCGACGAACATTGCCGCTCCGATCAAATGTATGATTAGGTACCCTCAACCCTCCAAAGCTCCTTCCCAACCAGATTGGACTCCGATTGCTGCCCACGCCGGCCGGATTTCTTCCTACGGTCGCCCACCTTGAGCAAAGTCCGCTAGTTCATCATGCACAACTTCGAGTTTTATTTCTTGTTTACTTCTTTTATTTTTTTTTTGATTAGAGACTTTAGTTCCATGATTAAGCTTATTATCACTTATAAATATGCATGCATGAAAATTAGTAAGAAGAAGAAGAAAGGAAAAATAGCCAAGCAAGGAGGAAGACGACACCAATCCGAAGGAAGAAATGAGGGTGACGCCCCCCCTCCTCTCCCTTTTACCCCCTTTTTATAATGAAATAAAATACGACTACGGTACGTGGAAGCACCCCTTCACCGTAATTCCTTTAACTCGGTAATTGGGTAGCTAAATATGTTTCATTTAACTGGTTTAAACGGTTAATTGAGATGGTTTACTTAACTAGTTAAATGGGTCAATCATACTTAACCAGCTAACGACAATTATTTTAAATAAAAAAAAATAAATTTCCCCACGTTCAATTCCACTGCGTAGAACGTTATTATTATTATTATTATTATTATTATTATTATTATTATTATTATTATTATTATTATTTTTTATATTTATTTTTTTCCAGGTTTTTACAAAAAAGTAGATTAAATGATAATAGATTAAAAAATTTCTATTATCCATGATTTTTTGCTTGGAATGCTTGAAAACAAAATTTTTTTTTTCTAAAATTGCATAAAAATCAGATGAGAAACAACACAAAAAAGGTCTTTGCGGCAGTCTCATGGTGCTGGGTAGTAGTGGTGTAGCGCTGGTAAATTAAAATTCTGGGCTTGGCGCTGAGTGTCGTGGAGCTGAAAACCTAATTTCCTTATATTTCGCACCTATTTTAAAACGGTTATTACTTTTTTATGTAGAACTTGGATTCAAGTGATCCTTTTTGTGTTATGACTGTCATGATTTCTAGTTTTTACTTATTAAATTTGTGATGATTTGGTTTGGTATCCGAGGAGAGATGACTTTCTTACTTCAGGCATTTTAAACACTAATTTTTTGTCTTATGAATGTTATGCTTACTATGTTGTGAATAGTTAATGATTGTTTGGTGGTTATATGTTGTTGTTACATGTTATAAGTATTGTTTGCATTTGTTTGAGCATCACATCTATATCATGTGTCATATCATCTAGGCATGAATATAGTCGTATGTTATTATTCAGTCAAGGAGGACTATCAAGCATTGTCGAACAGAGATAAGGCAACAATCCATGTCCTTTTGTTTGTAATTTGGAGAGTTTTAAAATCTTCTATGTTTATACGTGATTATATGGATTAATTGATTGTTTGATGTTTTTAACATGTTATTATATTATGTTATGTTATGCTATATTATGTTGTTCATGATAATAATAATGTGATAATGCGACAATGTTTTTTAACATATGTTGTTATCTCAAAGCACATGGTGGAGACTTAGCAACTAAGTTTTAATTTAGTTTTCAAATAAAACATGGTTTTTGGGCATCTCCCTTAGGCAAGGATCAGAATCATTAACTAATGGCTGCTGTCTTGGCGACGCTAGTGATCATTAGTAGTTTTTCATTTGGATTAAAAAACACGGGTTATGATGTTTGACTCAAAGCAAAACATATCGCTGATTTTACTGTGATTTTATTTTTAAATGAATTTAGGCTACGTCGAAAGGGCTAGTTTACTAAATTAGGACCATGTCGAAAGTGTTCATCTACGTGTTAATAGTTTTCCAAGACTACGTTGAAAGGGCTAGTCTACCTATTTTGTGTTTTCTTTCAAAGTTGACTCACTGATGGTTTCGAAAGTGAATCAAATGATTAGTAGTTAACTGTTTTGAAGACTATATGTTATACTAATGTGTTAAATGTTTATATAATATTTTATGTACATGTGTATGTTAAACTAAGTACTATACTATTCTCTTAGATTAATTCTATTTATTTAAGTTAAGGTATGTTCAATTCATGAATCTTATGATTAAGTTAGCTATGTTTGAACGTTGTTTGTTCGGTTTTTAATCATGTGTTTAGTTGAATGAAGTCTAAACATATTTTCCCATTATGTTTACTACTATAAGTATTGGACTCAATACCTTGTTAGCAGGTTACTGAGTGGACAAAGGTTGCTTTGTACATAGGTACAAGAGACTTTTAGATCTATACGATGAGAAGACTCAGCAATTAAGATTTTTTTGTTCTTTTATTTGCATGCTTAGTACAATGGTATTGTAGCCTTTTGCTAAGAGGTACTCACATCGCTATGTAAAGTAATTTTGGATTTTTAATTTAGTTTTAAATGGATGCAAGTGTTGATCAAGCTCAATAAGTTTATTCCACTGTAATTATTACTATATGTTATGCATGTGCATTAAAGATGATATTAGTAATGACCCTGATTTAGGTATTATTCATATTATGAAATTGGGGTCGTTATAAGTTGGTATCATAGCTTAGACGCTTTGTTTCTTATGTTAAACGGAATTAAAAGTCAACCTGGTTGAAATAACCTATGAGTACCACATCCCTTATAAGATAGATTAATTGGTTTTGACTAATATTTTGCAATGAATTTAGATTCTTATTCTTAGTGGGTGTTCTAGATGGCTCTAAGGAAGAATCGGATCAGTGGTAATAAAATATGATGCTGATGAATCCTTCTTGATGGAACAAGAGAATGGATTTATTTTGGGCCCTATTAGGAACAAAGACTCCAAAAGTTAATATTACCACATGTAGTTGTAGAATTTTAGTAGTGATTTCCGATGGTACAATAAGTTTTGAGATGTAGTTAAGGGGTGAAGAAATGGTTGATGAACATAAAGTAATTTTGATTACTTTTATTTGATGTTATTTAGACAATTTAGATAGACATATCTAATATTTTTTACTAGGATAAAATTTTTCTTTATACTTTAAATATATTATGGTAAATAATATATTAAATAAATATGAAAAATATTTCATAATACTTTGTATGGGGTGGAAGATAGAAGTCGTATATGAAAGATATAAGAATGACAATCGGCTAGAGTAAATTCGATAAAAATAGGTAAACGGCCAAGGGAATTGTCTAATCGGATAAGTGGACGTGGTTAAGTTCGGACCAACTCCATATTTTTCATTGTTTTCTTTGTTGTATTTTCTTATTTAATGTTGTTTTTTCACTATAATGGTCTAGAGGATCTTTTAAGTAAAAACGAGGTTGAAAAAGGTTACCCAATTAACCAATAAGGGTCGAATTTGGTCAAATATGGTGAAATGATCAAACCTTGGTAATAGTTTAACTAAAGGTTAGAAGGTGGCTAGGGGTTTTCATAGGTTATTAGGAGGCTTCTAGGAGGTCAGAGGATGATTACAGAATAGGAGAAATTAGAGTAGGAGTATATACACATCTTAAGAGAGGATTTGACCATTTCTTTGACAAAACCTAAGAGCTGCCTCTTCCTCTTCAAGGGTGAACGTGACACTCCTTCCCTTGTTCTAGTATTGTTCTTCATCATTTTTTGTGGTTAGAGGGGTTGTAAGTCATCCCAAATTGAAAACAACCAAAGAAGAGGTTTCTAATTCAAACATTAACAAAGTTAATTCATGCATCATGGACATCTTCATGTTGTGTTTTGTATGAATCATCTATGAATGTAACTATTAATGGAAAAATTATGTTTATATGGTTATTTAATGCATGTAAATCATAATTGGGACCATTAACTTGATTATGTTGGTAGTGGTATGCTTAAACAACATAGATACTAATTTTTATGTTGTTTGATGCATAAAAGAATAAGTTGAGTAAAAATAATGAAAGAACCTATTTTTAATTATCAAGAAATATTCTTAACTCTTGATTTTGATGAAGATATGATGTTTAGAATGTTTCATCACATTTTGAACATGTTTGACTAGTTTCTTAGAAAAACTTAATTAAATTAGGAAAGGTTTCACCATTGTTGAGAGCTTTGATGACAACTTGATATCTAGAACATTAAATTGAAAATCGTTTTAGTGAAGTGTCAATTAAGGTGTTGGGGGCTATGGTTAAAATTTCATGAATATTTGTAAAGACTCAGAAAAAAAAATCGACACGGTAAGATTGGATGTTGAAGAATTATTATTACAATTTATATTATAATCTCTACCCGGCCAATTATTGTGAAGACCAGAAAAAAATAAAATAAAAATAAAATAAAAATATAATAATAATAATAATAATAATAATAATAATAATAATAATTCGATCAGGTAGGATAAGATGTTGGAAAATTAATATTTCCATTTAAATTATTTACCCACCACCCAGTTAATTATTAATTACCCGGTCAAGAGTAAGGTATTATTTAACTGGTTAGGTATTGTTTAAACCAGTTAAGTGAAGCATATTATTTACCTGTTTAACCTGTTAAGTGAACTATTCCATTTAACCGTTTAAACCAGTTAAGTGAACCGTATCAATTGCCTGGTTACTCGGCTAAGGGAAACAAGTTTGAAGTGTGTTTTCACATACCCTAGCCATCATTTTATTATAAAAGGAGAAGGGGGGGGCGTCATTCACATTATTTCCTTTAGACATACGCCGGCTTCCTCTTGCTCGGGTATGTTTCTTCCTCTCTTCTTCTTAGTTTGCATGCAGACATATGTTAAAAATTATAATAAACTTGATAATCATGGAAACTAAAATCTGAAATCAATAAGAAATAAGAGAATTAAACTAGAAATAGAACCAGAAATTCATCCATGAATGCAAATTGCTGCCGTGCAGCAATTTATGGTCGTTTGTGATCAATTACAGCAGCAATTCAGGGTTGTTGTTGATCTGTTACTGCATCAACGGCCTTATGCATGGGTGGTAATTTCCTATAAGTTGCTTTTCATCAAATTTCATGGCCAAGGAGAGCAGCACATCCTGCTAATTTCAGCAGCGGGGTGGCGTTCCACTTCTTTTTGCATTGGGTTGTTGTGCAGGAAGGAGGGGAGGATTGGGATGGTGCTGTTGGCCATGTCGGGGTCGCCTTGGGTGGCCAGACATGGGGATGCCCTGGGTGGTGCTGGTCGGTGTCATCCTTTTGAATGCATAATGACATAAGGAAGGGTGGAACCCTTTTGAATTAAATAAATTACAAAAAATTATATTAGTGATATCCTTAAATTAGGATAATAGAAATAAGTTAAAGAATATACCAATAAAGTAATTAATTATTGGTTATAAATTAATAATTATTTTAGTGAGGATTATAATTAGGATAATTAATTTAAAATGTAAAGAAGCACTTAAATGAGTATATCACATGAATAATTAATTATATTACTTGAATTGTTGAAAATTAAATAATTAATGATGTTTAACATGGTACATTTTATATTGTCAAAAATTGATAGTTATATTAGTAATGTAGTTGCATGCATTTTCTACCTGAATAAAAATATACTCATGTATAATTTTATGTCCTCGCTCATAATAGGATTTTTTATCGTAGTCGCGGGATTTTGTACAAGCTACCAGGTCTGTATAATTACTAAAATGTTGTATCTTCCCTTTTCACAGCTCTGGTCGGGCTGTGTTCAGATTCGACCACCATGCACCGTGTGTAACTGGGGTTAAAGAATTGACTCAGTCCAACACAGGGCTGCACTTTTAAATTTACTTGTAAGAAAACTATGGAGTCTCTGACACGAGGCAGCACCCGCTAAATAGGAAGTTTCTATCACGAGGCAGCACCCAAGAAATAGGGAGTCTCTGTCCTGTGGCAACAATCCGGAACTTGAAAACCTGCCCCCATGCCGAAAGGGGATGTCAGGTAGATGGCTCATTATGTATTGTGATACCGAGAAGGTGAACCAATGGAAAATATCAGTAACAACACAGGCCATAGGTCACGTACTGTGTGTGCACATGCATGGGATTGTAGCGGGATGGGCGGCCACCCTCCCCCGCATCATAAGAGCTCGGCATAGGCTCACTTCACTAAAAGACATTTGAAATAAGAATAGGTAGTATATTTGACTTGTTTCTTTAATTATATGGCTTAGTGGCTTTATCACAAATGCGTAATTGCCTCCACAGGTGTGCAGATTCGGGCATAGATTAAGAGCGGGGTTGGTGGATCTTTTACCAACCAAGGTTCATAGAAAATGATTATGCATTGAATTTCCTTTTTATTTTATCTGTGTTATAAATGTGGCTATGGGAAACGGTCCAAGACTGTGAGATGGTTATTATTATGTCTTGTCTAAAACATAGTTTACTTTGAATGAGTTGGTTGGTTGTTACATAGGAATAATGTCCAGTCCAGTCAGGGTTGGTTGTTACAGGGTTGGTTAGGCATAATTTAAGTGACACCTGACAAGCTAGGCCCACACTATTGTGAAAAATGGCGAGTCGTTATAGGTGGTATCTGTAACGACCCGCCATTTTTCAATTATTTAGTGTGGGCCTAGATGGCTAGGTGTTACTTAAACAAACTAATAAGTTGCTGAATTATAACAATTTAACAACAATGTATAAAGATTGGTTCCCACTGTCTCGGACCATTTTCAAGTAGCCACACATATTTCTCAATAAATATTAAAAGGGAGACCTAATATTTACCTTCCTCCATGCTCTGGTTGTCAATGGCTTCTCCCACCTATGTTCGTATCTGCACACCTGCGGAGGCAATTTCGCGTTAATGATTACCGTAATAAGTAATATAATAGACAAAACAAGTCAAGTACATTCGACTAGTTCCCTATGTTCATTTTAATATACTGTGGAGCAAGTCTACTATACTCCAAAACAATGCGGAGGTGGTATCCGCAGTGATCTGCACACCCCCGCCGTAGCCTTTTTTGTGGGGAGGCTACCACTACGATCTTCAGTGCCAGTAACTTGCACACTCCGGCCGTAGATTTTTTGTGGGGAGGCTATTACTGCACTCAGGTGATTGCTACACGCCATTTGTGGCGAAGCTCTCACTACCAATTCTAGTGCCAGTGCTTTGTACACCCCGGGCGTGGCTTTTTTATGGGGAGGCTATCACTGCACTCCAGTGCCAGTGCCTTGCACACCCCAGCCGTAGCCTTTTTATGGGGAAGCTATCACTACACTCCAATGTGATGGAGGAATCGATCTGCCTCACTCACCCTGGCCGTAGCCTTTTTATGGGGCGGCTATCACTACTATAAAACAATTCAATGCAATACACAATTTACATACATAATACGGCCCCGTGTGAGACTGAGTCTATTCCTTGACCTCGGTTGCACTCGGTGCATGGTGGTCAAATCTAGGCTCTGGCCGACCTAGGCTACAAAGAAGGAAAATATGAAGTTCTACCTATTATACGTACCTTACCTATGATTTTGTCCGACTGTGATCCACTAACCCTAATCTGAGGGAAAACATAAAATTATAGATTAGTATAATTTTATTTGAATGAACCTACATGCAACTAAATGATATGCCATATGAAATATTTCATCTTCCATAATTCTATTGAGATAATTGATTCTTCATGTGACATACACCATTAAGTCATTCTTCATATTTTAAGTTAATTATCTAAATTATAATTCTCCCTTGATAATTAATAAAATATTTATTAATTTATAACCAGGAATTTAATTACTATTTTTCGTATATTCTTTAACTAATTTGTATTATCCTAATTTAAAGATATTCTTAATACAATTATTTTAATTAATTTAATTTAATAAAATTTTGATTTTTATACGATTATAGTTTATTAACCCCTTGATTTAATTTAACCGTTTGTAACAAGGCGATTAATTATTTACCGTCTATCATGACCGTATTTTATTATTTGTGGCAACTTCCATATATTAATATATTCATTTAGCCACTTAACTCATAACCCATTAGAATAATTATTTTTAGGATTTATCACCAGTTAATATTATTTTAACTCGAATCATGTCGAATCAACCCATATTTACGAAACAACCATCTTCTTCTTGCCTATCTCTCTCCAAAACAGAGCTGTAATTGAGTGTTTTTTGACGCAATGTTCGTCGTTGTCAAGCTACCACCGGCCAAGACACCACCGTCAATCAACTCTCCTCCACATCAACTTTGATACCGACCAGGACTTTTGGCCGCTACCTTTCAGTTATGCCCAAAATTTCAGCCTGAAATCACCGTCCTGATCACGTTCTCATACCGAGCTCTGCCACCTCTGGCCGCCGTCAATCGTCGTCGACCACCGTCAACCGACGTCAACTAGCTCCGCCATACTTCCACGGTTCTTCCCTGACCACTCCCGACCACCTTCCCGGCCACAGCGATGCCGGAATCACTCGATTACTACAATTTTGGCAATTTTGTCGCCACTGCTGGTGTCGCTGATTCTCCCACCGGCGAGCGTCGCCGCTCCGATCAGATGTTTGATTAGGTATCCTTTACCCTCCAGAGATCCTTCCCAACTGGATTGGACTCTGATTGCTACCCACGCCGGTCGGATTTCTTCCTATGGTTGCCCACCTTGCCCAAACTTCCGGCTTTTCGTCCATGGACGACTTCAAGTTTGTATTGTTAGTTTAATTCTTTTGTTTATTGTCGATTTGAGATTTAGTTGTTTCTTATTGATTTAAGACTTTAAATCTCATTTTTTTATCGAGTTTTATTGTCAATTCAACATATGCAATACATGAAAATGAAGGAGAAGAAGATAAGAAAAATTACTCGACTAAGGAGGAAGACGGTGCCAATCCGAAGGAAGAAATGAGGGTGACAG
>JAVDBV010079798.1:0-12600 GCA_032619315.1 Piper longum | reverse complement strand
AGTGAGAGAAAGGAATCCTTCCTAATAATACATACCTAATTTTTATTTTAAAAAAATCAATTGCTCTCCTAATCCTTCCAAAATTCAACCACTTGAAGATGCTCCCAATATTTCTAATATTTTTCTAATAATTCAATACCTCATGCCTTACATCATCCAAACCATAATAATTAAAACAAGATTAACTTATTCATTTTACCAGACGGTTACACTAGTAAAAAAAAATGACGTGCATCGTAAAAATTTATTTACTTTACAATAAAGTAATATTTATGAATTGTTCCTATCCACATAACCTTTCCCATCTAAATAAATTATTATTATTGTTTTCATTATTGTTATTTTTTTCGTGGTTTTTACAGATGGAGTGCGGAATCAAGTTGTTCAAAGACGATGAAGCAGAAAAGGAAGATCCAACACTTTTTAAGAGTCTAGTTGGATGTTTGCGATATCTAACTTGTACAAGGCCCGATATTCTCTACGCAACAGGACTTGTGAGTCGTTACATGGAGACTCCAACAACTACTCATTTTAAGGCTGTAAAAAGAATTCTTTGCTATCTCAAAGGTACAATAGATTTTGGCATATATTATTCAGTTTCTGATGATTGCAAGCTCATTAGATATAATGACAGTGATTGGGCCGGAGATAACGATGATCGAAAAAGCACAACTGGTTTTGTGTTTTTCCAAGGAGACACCGCTTTCACTTGGATGTCAAAGAAGCAACCAATTGTCACTCTCTCAACATGTGAAGCTGAATATGTTGCTGCTACAACATGTGTTAGTCATGCAATTTGGCTCCGAAATTTATTGAAGGAATTGAACATGTCACAAATGGAACCAACAGAAATTCGTGTCAACAACAAGTCAGCAATAGCTTTAGCCAAGAATCCAGTGTATCATGATCGGAGTAAACACATCGATAGTTGATATCATAAGAGAATGCATTACGAAATAAGATGTGAAACTAGAATATGTGAAGTCTCAAGATCAAATTGCCGACATCTTCACTAAGCCATTGAAGAAAGAAGATTTTATCAGATTGAGAAACGCACTTGACATTATAAAACAAGTTTAAGGGGAAGTATTGAAATATAAACTTGTTTTATAAAAACTCAATCCAAAACAATGAAGCTTAATTCAAAGAAGCTTCTAATGTTTTACACATGATAAATTACAAGTCAATGTTATATATATGTTAGGTGTGGTTTTTGTTGAATGTAGAAATCAATGTAAGGTGTGGTTTTTGTTGAATGTAGAAGTCAATGTTAGGTATGTGTTAGGTGTGTTTTTGTGGTTTTTATTGATTTTGAGTTAGTATAAATACTCCCTCTCATTGTGTGATATACACAAGGAAAAATAAGAGAGAAAAATAAGAAGCAAAGCTTTTTACATTGTAAGACTTAAGAATTGAGTGTGGAGAGGTTGTTTGGAGAAGAATATGAGAGTTTGTGTATTTTGCATTTGTTTTTCTTAATATCAGAGTATTTTCTTATCAACAGTTACATCATAATAGTCGCTTGGGCCATAGTCATTTGGATGAAAAACGTCTTTACTGAAACAGGTTCCAACTTGATCTATCCCTTGATATGTTACTGCATGCAGCATGATATCTGGATTTTTGTATTCCTTCATATTTTGAAGATCAGCGTTAAAAATCTTCCCAGTTTTCTTATATGCAAGAAACTTATTTATCTTTTTCTGCAGCAACAGAAAGGATTAGAAGCATATATAATGGAAACTTAATTGCCGAATGGAACACTGCAACACAGTTGATACAGGAATGATGGAGACAAAAACATACAAAAAAAACAAATTAAATCTGAATAATATGTCAATAGATAAGTTCAGTGACAAGATAAATTACCAGTTTATTCAAAGGCAGTAATTTCAATCACAGTGGAAAGAGAATAAGAGAAAATCTGTTTTCTGGTTCATTGGCACGACGAGTAGACAATCATATTCTCTAGAGAAGTATATGATTCACCTCTCAAAGCCTAAACCCGTTCAAAAAATTTTAATGCTAATTTATAAAATAAATTTGAAAACAATATCTAATTCCAACTAACAAGATAACAATACTTCTAAGAAAAACTTATCATCAAGTCTAATTTGTTAGAAATATGCCAATGAGAACTAGCTGCAACTAAAGAAACAAAATTGGCAGCATCGCAGCAGTACGTTAGCAAACAGAACCATGTCATGATAAATATGTTTAGAGACAAAATAAACGAGTAGCATAGGCATATAAATGGCAACACCAACTGTAACTAACAAAATGCTAACAAATTAGAACCAAGTAACAAAATATTATATGCCCACAAAACAAACTTAATAGCCTAGGAACATAAAGTATCTGGACAGCCATAAAAAAAAAAGATGAAAAACTAGCTCCTTTTAACGGGAATGCTTAGATCTCAAGCTCCTAACACGAATACGAGTTAATCGTTTTCATCTTAAACTATCGACCTGTATCGGCGGTGCCATATAACGTTGGACAGTGAATCTCATGACAAGGAATATAAAATGCGTGTGATGGTCACAGATTATAAAAGATGGACTCCACAAACTCTAAATACATAAAGGAAGTCGAAAAATCCTACACTTCATTCCAGTATTTTCTCAAGCTCTCAACATGCATAACATCTACAACAGCAAAAAATCGTGGAGAAAAAGAAGGAAAAGCACAACAGGAACACTAACATGCAACTCACAGAGCACTGAATTCCCTGGGGCGGGGCTAATAGCTTGGCCAAAAGCTTAGCCCCTCTCTGCAACTCAGCAGAATCCAAGGAGGCTTATTTATAGATATTTAAACGGCATTTGATTGCGATAAAAAATTTTATTATAATTTTTGATTCATTAGAATAATTAAAAGTAATAAAATTTATAAAATAATGATTAATAAATATAATTATTTTTAAAAAATCTAATGATATTGTTTGGCAGTTAATAGTCAAGCGCAAAAAAATAGAAGTGGGGAAAAGGAAGGGGAGGGCCCAAAGAGGGAAGAGGAGGGGAGGGATAAGAGAGGGAGGAGGGAAGAAGAAGAGAACAAATGCGACGATCACAAAAAATAAAAAAAAAAATTTGGGGGTTTATTATTTTTTCTATCATTTTGTATGGAAATAGTTGAAAAGCCTCTATTATTTTTTTATTTTTTAATGTTTTACCAACACTAATTTTGCTTGTTATTGTAGCATTTTTTATTTTTTTATTAAATAGGTCTAAAATAACGCAACCAAATGCCTTATTATGCATTTCCACTTTAATACGAGTTTTACTTTTAAGGCACACAATTTATCAGTCAAGCTAATTATACTAATTTTATCATTTTTTATTGGTCATTATTATTAAAAATATATTTATTTAATAAAAAAAATTAAACAACACAATCAAACACTTATTTAAGCTAGAGCCCAAATCAACCGAACTGATTTCGAATAGCCCTTTGGTCAACCAACAAAAGCACCAACACGAACTAAACTAGAACCAAAATATTTTGGTTGGTCCAGTTCAATTTCAGCGGAAAAGCAAAATTATTAAAGTTATATCAAAATTAATTATTAATTTTATAATAAACAAAGCAATAATATAATTTAAACATCATAATTATATTTTTATACATAAATAATTTATTACACATATCAAAAACGCTAAAAATAAATCAAAAACTTAATAATGCTCATAAAATATAAATATTTAGTTTCTTTTTTATTTTTTTGGTTTTGGTCAGTTTCAGTTCGATGCCGAACTGAAATTTTCTATGCCTAAAAATTATTAATATCTTAAACCAAACCAAATTTTAATAATAACCGAACCAAACAGTTATTTTGGTCTCCACCGAAAACTGCTCAGTCCTACACCTATTAGAATTCAACCGGATTGTGCTAAAAGTTTGTAAATTCTTTTTTAAAAAAACAATGAGAAATTGTAAAAATGGCTAGCCAAAATTATTTAATCCGTGTCAAGGAGGAAGAAGCCACTCAAAATTGAACTAATAAAATGTAAATCACGTGGAGCAACAAAATATAAAATATAAGATCGATTGTAAGGTTAAAATCAATCAACTATAGAGCCATGGAGCTAATGGGTAAGAAAAGAAATTAGTGACTTACGCAGCATTACTCCTTACCAAAATACCAAGGTACCTAATAATTGAATTAGGCAGCTAAATCCACCGAGACAATGACCATGCATAATCCCAAATTCGACACCACTCCTATTTCCCATGCAACGTCCAAATCTCTCTTCTTTGGCCCCTTCCCCTCCCTCTTCTAGCCACCTCCACCCCATCATGCCCTCCCCGGCGGCGCCGTGGCGACCGTGACGCCCGCCGGCGGCGACGGAGGCATATGGAGAAGAAAGGCCCCAACAGCGTCCTAATGAACAAGTACGAGCTGGGCCGCCTCCTTGGCCAGGGCACGTTCGCCAAGGTCTACCACGCCCGAAGCATCGCCACCGGCGAGTCCGTCGCCGTGAAGGTCATCGACAAGGAGAAGGTCACGCACGTCGGCATGATCGAGCAGATCAAGAGGGAGATCTCGGTTATGCGCCTCATCCGCCACCCCAATGTCGTCCTCCTCCACGAGGTCATGGCCAGCCGCGCCAAGATCTACTTCGTCATGGAGTACGTCCGCGGCGGCGAGCTCTTCACCAAGATCACCAGCACCGGCCGCATCAAAGAGGCCGCCGCGAGGCGATACTTCCAGGAGCTCATCGGCGCAGTCGACTTCTGCCACAGCCGCGGCGTCTACCACCGCGACCTCAAGCCCGAGAATCTCCTTCTCGACGAGAACGGCCGGCTCAAGATCTCGGATTTCGGCCTCAGCGCGCTCCATCGGTCCCGCCGGCAAGACGGGCTACTGCACACGATGTGCGGCACGCCGGCGTATGTTGCGCCGGAGGTTATCAACCGGCGGGGCTACGACGGGGCCAAGGCCGATATCTGGTCCTGTGGGGTGATCTTGTTCGTGCTACTCGCTGGGTACCTCCCATTCCATGACGCCAATCTGATGGAGATGTATCGGAAGATCACTCGCGGGGACTTCAAGTGCCCGGCGTGGTTCCCTGCCGACGTTCGAAAGCTGCTTGCTCGGCTGCTCGATCCCAATCCGGCGACCAGGATCAGCATTTGCAAGATTATGGAGAATGATTGGTTCAAGAAGGAGTTCCGACCAGTTGCGGTGAGTACCCATTGTGGGGATGATGGTGGAGAAAGAGGAGAGGAAGAGGCCTCCCCTGCTTCCATTTTCATGGAGGAAGAGCAGAGCTCGGGTCCTATGAAGGTCTCATGGATGAATGCGTTCGATATCATATCTCAATCGCCGGGGTTCGACCTCTCGAGTCTGTTCCACGACGGGAAAGAGGTGCGCTGGCCGGAGGCGAGGCGGTTCACGACGAAGAAGCCGGCGGCGGCGATCGTGTCGAAGCTCGAGGAGATAGCGGACCAGTCGGAGAAGTTCAAGGTAGAGAAGCAGGATGGGATGGTGAAGCTGCAGGGGAGCAAGGAGGGGAGGAAGGGGCAGCTGGCCATTGATGCGGAGATATTTGAGGTCGCTCCTTCCTTCTTCATGGTGGAGATGAGGAAGAAGGCAGGGGACACCATGGAGTATGACAAGTTCTGCAAGCAGGAGCTCAAACCATGTCTGGAAGATATTGTTTGGACATGGCAAGGAGGAGAGGAACAAGTGCAGAATCCACAACCTCAATCTCCTCCCCCTTGATCAATGCGTGTTGCAAACAAATCAGAGGCAAAAATGGTGAAGGAGGAGCTAATAAGGCAAAGCTGATATAAAGAGTTCAAGTTTGCTGTCAATTTATCTTTATAGTCTTGCATCTGAAAACCAAATTGGCAGATTCATTCTTTTAAGGTAGGATTGATTTGGGTTTGTGTGTATTAACATAAGCTTTTAGTTGAATTTGCTAGAAGATGAATTATAAATTCAAATTGTGTCTTGAATTATGTTTGTCCATTGCATGATCATTGATGTCATTGCCAACCATCTGAGATTCATTTGGTTGATTGTTTCCTTTCAAATTTAAATCTGTGATAGATACAAAATTTTGTAGTTGCAAAAATTCAACTTTGATACTGAGGAGGCTATGTTTTAATATCATCACTCATGGGCCATATTTTTTACAAGTTGGTAATTGTGATACCCCTTTTATATGGGTTTTTGCCCCTTCTAATATTTGGCCAACAAACAGTTCTTCTATGTATAGTTTCTGCATCTTTCTACCCATTTCTTTAATCTGAGAAAAAATTGAAAGAAGAGGAGCTGGCCTTCTTCACCGCCTCCTCCATTGCACCCATCTGCTTCTCCAAGTCCCTCAGCCTCTGGTTCATCCTCTCCAATCTCTTCTTCGACTCTGCTTCTGCGTTTGACCATAAGTACTAAATTTGTGGCAAACAGATATATATCCTTGTGGTACTTTTTGATGGTATACATTTGTGATAAAATTGACACACACATACCAGATCGAGAGATGAACTCGGAGACTCCATTGGGATTGATGGGATGGGAGTTATACAAATCAACCATTGTTGCTGGCGGTTTCATTCGCTCGTCCTTCGATCTCTTTGACATGCCGATCTCAGATATTTGCTTCCCCAACTAAACCATGTTTTCTTGGGTAAATTAGCAAGATGCGTATATATACTTATTTAGAATATGAAATATAGGATTTAGCTGGCTTGCTGCCATATACTGGCATGGTGCATGCTTTAGCAGGAATTCTGATACAAGGGTGATCAAAATTCATAAGCAGTTGAGACAATTTCGCATGGCATGCTGCACTCTTGCTATGTTAGAGTGGCATGCTTCATGTTGTTGTTTGTTTTATTTTATACTCATCATATATATGAGAAACATTCTTATTCAAAGCCATGTATCTTATTATTCAAAGCAGATGAAATCACTTTCCAAGGTGTTTTAAATCACTCTCTCAATTCATCTCATATAGAAATCATAATATAAATATTGACAAAAAGGGGGCACAAAGTTAGTTTGTGTCAAAACTTTGACTTTGTACCGTAAAGTTGAGGATCAGAATTGTAATAGTAAAGAGTAGTCATATTCTATTAATTTGGGGATTTAGACCAATTAATTGTCCTGATTTAGGCTAATAAGAAGGCATTTACTACGGGGTATTTAATCAAGTCAAGTTGTAGAACGGATGGCATCACCCGAATTTTATTATCATACTGTTTACAAAGATATATGAACTCAATGAATATATTAACAACCCAAGTAAGTATAATATGATAGGTACAAGTCAACCAACCAAGTATAATATGATAGGTCTAAATTATTTTTTTGACATTGATTAATTATATTGAAAATTAATATGCATGTCAATACAAATATATTGGATCTTACTCTAAAAAATATTATATGAGAGATTAAATTAGAGTTATTATAATTTATCTATCTTACAAAATTTAAGCCTAAATACAAGCCACCAATTGTTTCTAAATATGATGTGGGATAAGCCCAACAAGAGGGTCAAGCCAAGTGGTCCAAAATATCTCCTCTCTCAACTTCGAATTCGCCGTCCATTCCCTGCTTGCCAGACACATCCCATACTGAGTTGAAAGGCATATAGTATATGATTTGGTTAAGGTAACCCTTCAGGCTTGGGTTCCGGTTCAATTCGAATCAATTTATATTCAAATCCAATATGTAAAAATTTTATATTGAATCAAATATCTGAAAATCTCAATCTAGTGCCGTCCATAGTTATCGGCTTATCACTTTTGTTCAATCCAATTTTTAAGCATTGGAATAAAAATCCAATGTTTTCATAATTCATCTCCATAAATACATACCTCCATGATCAGTTTTTATCTTGTATATTATTCATAACTATTTGAATTATTCCCTCCCATGAAGAGACTCATGCGTATGTGTAGTCATCAAAGACTAAAGGTGCAAACAAACCAAACCGGCTTGTAATTATTTTCTGTTTGGATTGATTCAATTTGAACTTGTATTCAATAATTTTATACTTTGACAGTTGTTGATTTTATATTTATTTTACCCATTTTTACGTACTTAATGATGTTTAGTTCTTGAGAATTTTAGGTATTTTTATTGTGTTTTAGTGATTTTTGTTAGTTTAGTTGATTTTAGTTTTTATTTAGAAATTATTAATTTTAGTCATTATATTAGAGTGTTTGTTTAATTTTTATTTTTCTTGAATATTTGTAGGAAATCGGAGCAAAAAAAGAGGAAATAAAGAAAATCAACTTATTTGCAGAAAGGCCCTGAGTCGTTAATTGTAAAGGAAAGGCCCCCTATTTACTAAAACTGAAGGCAGGAAAGAGGTAGACATGGAACAACCCAAATTCGTCAAAGAAAAACATTGGGACCTTTTTTCGAAAACTTGCAAAAAAGGGTAGAATGTGAATTTCAGAAGCCGAGCGCTACGTCGTGGGTTTTAATTTGTTTTCCTCGTGCTCGCGCTTAATTCGTGTGGGCCCATTACTTATTATTTTGTAGACACCTGTATAGCTCGAGAAGCATGAATCAGGACCTTCTTCCTTGCTAGTTTTCTTTTCTTCCAGGCACCTTTATTCTAAATTGGTAGATTTTTCAAGGTGAATAAAATGAGATTGGCAATTGAAAAAAGGAACGATTAAAAAGAGTTTATCTTTCTTATCTCCTTTGTGTTTTTATTGTAACATCATCATGAATTGTTCAAGCATTTATTGTTTATTGGTTTTCATTCTGTATTGCATGAAATAATTTAGTTTACGCAAGAAACAAGATGGATCTTCAACCAGATATATAATTTTTATAAATAGATGAACTTTTAGTTATTTTTCATCATGGAAGTTGTATTCTATTTTACTTAATGTTTTTTATTTATTTGATTAGTCATTGTAGTTTGATGACGTGTTGAAGAGAGAAGTTATACTATATGAATAATTAAATAATAAATTAATTTAGCTTTGAATTTTTATGTGGTCTTTCAAATTTTAGTCTAAATAGAAGAGTTTATTGGAACGACTTCATGGAGCTTAGTTCATCTGGGATGGGAGATAATGGAGATTTTATCCGAAATATAAATAATTAAAAATAATTTATTTCCAAGATAGTTAATTTTACCCAAAATAGGAAAAATTAAATAATTTTCACAAATGAACCATAATTATTCTTCTCATGGGGTGTTCGCTTTCTTTCATTCTAGATAATTTAGTTTTAGAATTCTAATTGAGTAAATTACCTTTTCCTCGTGTGATCGATATTCTATTCATTCTATATTACTTGACTACAAATTGTACGCTTGCCTTATTACATAAAATTCGTATCAATACTTGTTAAAAAAACTATATTTGAAATGAATAGCTCATTCAATCACAAAAAAAACTTGAACAAAGGAGTGCTCAGTTTGGCTTAACTCTAACTCAGGCTTGATATATTTGAGCTCTGTAAATTATTCGGCTTGACTCGGTTAGTAAAATATCTTCAATATTTGTTAAATAAGTTAATAACTTTTATGTCATCAACAATTATTGACATGAAAGTATTTATAGTACTTAACAGTTATAATTTAAAATCTAACTCTTACATAATTTAATAGTAGTAGTACTTATATTTGCCCTAAGTTACTTTTTTACCAAATCAAAAAATAACAAATATAACTTATCAAACTTACTAATATAAAATAACTAACATACAACTAATGTATAATGGTCGTGGTAAGTATACTTATGATTTACTTAGTTAATAATTAGTTATTTCCTAATAATTTATATATTTAGTAGTAACAAACTACTTATTAATAGATACTTAGTACTACTTACTTACCAATGACTTACTACTTATAGGGTATAATCAAGTCGGTCCATTTTATAAGTAAAATGTGTTATGTTGATTGAAAGATCTTAACATAAAAATTGACTTTGAACTCAATTGAACCACTTAACTACCAAGTCAACTCAAAACTTAATTAAGAACAAATGAAACATGAGCTAGTGAATGTTTAGAGCTCGGCTTGAAATGTATAACTTGATAATGAACCAAGCTTGGCAAACTAGTTTTAAAACAAACTGAATGTAAAGTGGTACTTGAGTCGGTTCAGTTTGTTTACACCTTTATGAGGTGGTATGAAAAATTAGAAAAAAATTGTGGAAGATAAAGAAGAGACTCGTTGGTGAGTGATCCAATGCTCACGTGGAATATTTGGAAGTTAGCTGTGATGACCTACCCGATTTTACAACCAGATTGGGCACTAGTTTAGACTGAAACCCAAACCTGAAAATAAAACAATGTATGTAATAATTAAATTACTACCAAGCTTGCAATAAACATCAAATAATTCACAACTCTTAACCAATTATATAAATTAGCAAAGTAAAAATTAGTTCAACTATAGATAATTTGTCCATAACTATATATATAATATTCAAGTAGTAAGCATTGCAAATTATAACAAGTCTTGATTAATATAATAATCCAAATCCCATGAATCATACTAAGTTCCACTGCTAATAATATATAACCGAATAATAGACCAAGTCCAGCTAATTAATTACTAATAATTATCTACCAAAGTCCTCCACCGGTGTCTACGCCAAGGCCCCAAGTCACATTCCTAGATAGTTACTTATGAAGGCAATTTCATATTAGTGATGGCCACTAAGTACATATAACAATAATAAATAAATAAATAATATCATAAATATGAGTTTATGCGCAACTCCTTCTCTAACAGACTCGCTGATTTGCTGGGGAGAATTTACTATCTATTATCATAAACACTGCCCTTTTCGTCATTGGGCGACAGTACACCTATTCCTTACCTAGACTTTGGTATCCAAATGTATATTAGGCTAAGTCGGTTTATAATTCTCTAAACCCATTTTGTTTGGGATGGCCTTAACACCCGTGACCATATCTTAACCATGTAAGTAGTGCCCTTGACGTAGCTTAAAAAGTCTCCATAAATTACTACTTAAAACCTAGCAAACACTCTCTAGAACCCTAAAATATATATTAGGGAATGTATATTTACAACCCATTTGATATGCAATGGCATGACATACATCCACATACATCCACAACATTTAAAGAATTTTTCATACATCCACATACATGCACAACATTTAAAGAATTTTTCAAGTCAAATGAGGCTTCAATTAGCAACTAGGACTATTACCCCTTTATTAACTTTATTTTAAGTAACTATCATGGCTTAATCGCAATGATTAACCTTAAAACAAAAAATCACATTTGGCTGACCAGCAACCTTTTGCATCGTCGTAAACACTATTGCGCCTTGGAGCAAGCCTCTTGGTTTGCGGTCGTAACACTTGCGCCCTTGTGTGATACTTTTGCTTGTCGTGCTTGCACCATTTCAAACATGATTTCCACATCCAAACTTCCACAAACTTAATCACAACTCAATTCATAACATCCGAACAAGTTGAAGTCTTTATTTAATTGATACCCAAGATGAATTTACTTGGAATAATTCATTCTAACAATTTCTACCATTAAACGATATTTTAACAAGATATTTTTATATAATTTTTCTACATGAATTAACCATCATGCTAACTTGATTATAAACATGTAGAACCTTGTAAAATCACAGTACATCTATTTATCAACAACAGTTCATCATAAAATAAAAAAAGAATAAAAGTATAAGCATAATTTAATTTAAACAAGAACTAAACATGCATAAAGCATTCACTTTTCATATAAATACATGTCCTATGCGTTCAATATCCGAGAACTCAAGGAATCACACAATCACATTATCAAAACACATAAGATCCAAGATTTCTCTTCCCAAGAAACCATTCAAATTCATAGAAAATCAATATAATCATGATACATACATGTCCTATACATAAATTTTATTAAAATATGATGATTTAATGAAGAAATTGAAGAAAAGAAGACAAAACATACCTCAAACCTAGTCTCCTCCTCTCCCCTATTGACGCCACAGAATTGTTAAGAGAGTGGGCGATCGACCTTTCTCTACACTTATATACTAATTACACAATTAAATAGGGGTATTTCAAGTATTATACTCCAATTAATTAACTAAATCCCAATATGATTTGAATTTATCTAGAAGGAAATCTACTTTTTAATACTACCTTAATTAAAAGTTCCAAATCTCCAAAATACATTTCCAAACTCTATTATTCACCATAATTTCATTATATTAAATTCCCTCTATTGTATAGACTTGTAAACAGTTAATTCTACCCCTTCACGTTATTATCTAATAACTCAACCGTAGGATTAACCTAAAACGGTCACATCTCACTTTCTAGAATTCTATTTTATGTGATTCCTTTTTTGCCAGATTCCATAGGATGTCTAGTTTATTTTTTATAAAATTTCAGAAATATCTGACATATATTCCAAGAGATGATTTTTTACAGAAAACATGATTGGTTTACTTGGTTTAGCCCAACTCGATTAATTTATTTAATCAATAAAAGTTCAGCCCAACCTGAGATATTCATTAGCTTTTTGTTTTCAAGACAAGCTAGTGCATGTATTATTCTTGTAGATTCCCTTCTATAAAAATATCTAGTTGGACATATATATATATATATATATATATG
>JAVDBV010079794.1:0-15822 GCA_032619315.1 Piper longum | reverse complement strand
ATCTCATCAGGGTTTAATCACCTCATTATCAATTAATCAATTATTAATCATAACTACTACTCAATCCTAGCATGTTGTACTAACAATTATCAATTATAATTAATCAAATTAGGATAAGAGGTAATTATACCTCGCATCGTCGTCGATCGGCGACGGCTACGATTTCCGTCGTGCGTGCGTCTTGAACCTCGAATTCGGCGCTCGACGGCGTCCGAAGCTCGATCTGGTTCGACCGGGTGAACTCCGCGGAAGATCCGATGAATTCCAGCGAATTCCAAAAATTCCGATTTTCCGGCGATTTCCGGCGGTTTCCAACGGTTTTCCGGCGAGAATCGCCGGTGGTGTCTACTTGTCGGATCGGGACCGTATAGGGTACCATCGGAACCGTCTCGACGAGCCCGACGTATCGGCGGTGTCAACATGGCCGACGGAGGCGGCGGCTCGCCGAAAATTGCTGAAAACAGAGCGGCAGCGTTGGGTGGCTCAATCCGACCGGCAAGGGCGGCGACGGGCGGCGCTCCGATCGGGGGAGGTCGCTGGGTGGTCGGTGGCACCGAGCCGACCACTGGACGGCGACGGCGACGGTCGCCGGCGGCCCAATCGACGACGCGATTGCATGGCGGGCACGGTGCTCGGCGTGGCGATCCCGGCGTCGTGGCGGCCGGACGGTGGCCGGGGCGGCACGGCGACGGCGCGACGGGGCGGCCGGGCGGCGCCGGCAGTGGCGGCGGTGACACATGGGGCGGCGCTAGGGTTTGGAAGAGAAGGGTGTCGGGGGAGAAAAGAAAAGGACGTTGGGTGGTAATTTCGTAAATAAAACTTGACTCGAGTCCGTCTCGAGTCAAAAATAATAACTAACGCGTAATAACTTATTTCCTTCGCATCTAATTTATTGTCACTCAATTTGGTTAATTATTTTTGAAACTAATTTTATGAGCTTGGAAGAGGAATGAAGCACAAGACGCTGATGCAAGCGATAACATATAATTGGGAAAAAATCGTGTAGAATATAATATCTTCCCTATAAAATAAAATTTAAATCATCCATAAAGAATATAGAAATTATCTTAATGTGTCATGTTTAAAAGAAAAGGCATAATTCATAATTACAATTAAATTAAGAATCTTGTAGATCCAATCTTGGCCGTTATAATAATCTAACTGATAAGAAATGTAATTCAGAGTTATAGTTATAGTTATAAATCATAGGAATCTTATAAATATAATCTTGGTTGTTATAAGAAAGATTTGAGCATGAGAGATGAGAACAAAGACTGAGAAAATGAAAAAGAATTAATTTAATGGAGAAAAATTTGTAAGTCGTTAATTATAAAGGAACAATCCTTACTTGGTTAATTTGTAGAATACAAAATATTATAAAATAAAAAAAATTCTGAATTTGTCAAAATCGATACATTGGGATTTATTTTAAAAAACTATACAAAAGTGATTGCAATTTGCATAAGTGTCTAATATATAATTATATTAAATTTAAAATATGTAGATCTAATCTTAGATGTTATAATAATTTAACATTAACATTAATAGTATGATACATAATTCATAGTAATTAGACTAAGAATCTTATAAATCTAATTTAAGTTGTTATAATAATCTAATGACCAAGATTACTTTCCTTGTAAATTTCTCTAATTTGAAAAAATAAATCTCTAAAAATCTTGGGCTTGCCATGTGGAAGGAAACCACTTTATTTTTATATTATTAATTAAATAATAACTTATATGTCGGGCAAACTTTACGTATAATTATCTTGAATATGATAACTCGTGATAAAAAAATCAATTTTTTTTGTCAATTTGTTATTCAATTTTAGAATTTATTAAGATGTAAATCTGACTTTAACTAAGTAACTTTTCATGAAAGTTTTCTTATAATAATTCTTTTATTATAACATGTATATAATTTAAAACTCCAAAAAAAACATATAATAAATTATAATAAATTTTCGATTTTTCAAAAATAAATTTATGATTACGATTATAAACGCAGGTGAAAGGTCCCTAATGATGCGTGTGCTACCGTCTATCCGTGGTCTACGAAAGACAAGAAAGATGTTGTCTAATGGGCCCCGAAGTTGAGACGAGCAGCCGAAACTCCCAAGATTCCCTTTCCCGGCCTTGACACATTATAGTAGTTGCTTGCCGTCTCAGGTAAGACCTGCACTAGAGCTCAAGGTTTCCTCCTATTTTTTCAGGTATTTTTTCATTTCTCTTTTTGACTCTTTGATCTTCCAATTTCATGCTAATCTAAATCTGTAGAAGTAATTTTCTTTTGTACTGCTAATGTTCCAGTTTATTTTCATCGATTAAAATCAAAATCCAAGGAAAACCGTCAAACTTTTGGTAGATAGAAATAGTTGGATGCTTCATTCTGATTGCCGAAAGTTAGATCCTAAATTATTATCGTCTTCTTATTGTAATTCAATTTTATTTGTTCTGGGTACATCCTAGAACGAGGTGTTGGATGAGCTGTCTCGTTATTTGTAAAATACGTCGACGTTGCTAATACTGATTGTCTATGGCGAGAGTTCCTAGTCAAACTTCTTGTGGCCGGAATTCTTGTTGTTATGCCTGTTCTGTAGGCATGTTGTTTGGGATGAAATCTGGGAGTTTCAAATAGAATTTGTTTGGAGATATTTTGAATGGTTTTATGATTTGATCTGCTATCTTTTTAGAGTTGTATACGAGCTTTCAAAGAAGGTTATGTTTGTAGTTATCTACATCTCATTCGTAGCTCATTTTTTCTGACCTTGTTTAATGGGTGGATATGCATTAAGTTTGTCTTGTTATTTGATAGCTTTATATTAATTAGAAACGTACAGGTCATATATGGCTTCTAAAGCTGGCTCTTGCATTCTTCTTCTGCTGTGCATCTGCTGGATGTCTGATGCTAGACAGTTATTGAGCTATGATGTTTCAGGTAGCTTCACTGATGCTCCCTCTATTTCTCATGAGCTTGGCTGAATCATTGCCATTTGCCAGTCATTTATGTTGCATACTTGCCCTTTCTTTTATGAATAAAATTATATTCAATTTACTCTTTACTTAGGAGACTCATAATTCTCTCCCTCGAATGGTATTCGAAATTATATTCAATTTACTCTTTACTTAGGAGACTCATAATTTCCTAGAGGTTTTCCACGCCAACTAAAGTAAGGGGCAAATATTTTAGCCATTTTTTTCTGCCGGGAGGATCAATGGGACCTGGCTTATTTGCCTGTATTTTCATTTTAAATATTATTGAGTAGCGACTATTTTAAAATCTTAAGCTAGTTGTAAGGGGTTACAATTAATATTTTTCTTAAGATTAGGTGGTTAATGCGGACGAGCTTACATATTATTCCAAAGTTTGGGATCTTACTAAATTGTTGGCATTAGTGCTCTTGCATCAAGTCATTCAATTGAATTGTGACTGCAGTGAAGACTATTAGAAGCTTGTCCATATGAACTTGTCTCGCTTGCTAGAAACTAAGCAGATGTTTGCTTGAATAATGTGCATCATCAATATAGTCTTCTTTTCAAGGTTATTTTGATTGTCATAAACATTATTGATTCACATTAAAAATATGAAAAGTTAAGACATGGTTGACGAAAGTGTGTTTGTCATTATGGCGCGTCAACTTGAATTTAGTTGTCTATGTTTTGCCTTGCGCGGAGACACAACTTTTACTCGAAACCTTATACTTGTCCTGTAACTGTGTGTATTGCAGTCTTACAAAATTGAGGTTCAACGTTTAACGTTTCTGCTAGCACAGAGTAACACCTGTTTTTTTAATGGCAGACACAGTTTTGTCATGTGACAAGAAAATGATCTTTAAGTTTGTTAAGTCAAATCACATATTTTTAGTGAATGACCAACTTATGCATGGTTCCACTGCTTTAGTTGCACAGAGAAATATTGAAGAGTTCAATCTTGTCAACAAAATTTTTAACGGAAATCAAAAGAATGAACAAGTTTGCAGCATGTGTGAACAGTTCACTTCACAAGCAATATCTTATCTTGGCCAAAATAAGACCCAGGCTGATATTATTGATTCTCTTCACCAAACTTGTGCTAAACTGCGTACTTTCCAACGGGAGGTAATGTGTCTCATGATTCATTTGTGCATTGTCAACAGTTTTCTTACAATTGATATTTAAATATCATTATATTTTTGCTGATTTTGTTTTCATGTCCGACATTGTGGCAGTGTATTACCTTGGTAGATTATTATGCGCCTTTGTTCTTCTTTGAGATTGCCTCAATAAATCCAGATGATTTCTGCAAAAAGGTCAACCTTTGTGAAGATGTAATGCACATTCCCCAACTGCGTCAAAATAGCTGCGACCTTTGCCACCAGGCTATTGTCGAAATTCTTCTTAAGCTCAAGGATCCAGACACGCAGGTACTAGAATTTTTCTCCAGAGTTGAATTCAACTACATGGTCTATTAAATAAAAACTTTATGCTCACATTAGCTTTAAAGTTTCAAGCTATGTTTCTTATGAAAAGCATATATATTTGAATGGGAAAAAAATCTTGTCATAATGCTTTGTTGTGTTGGATTAGCAAATAATTAGTGCTTTGCCTTAAATTGTAATTTATCAATAAGATAATTAGCACTGTTCAAATACTTTCGAGTTTGAGTTGCTGTATATGTTCTTCATTATCGGATTAATGTCAAATTACAGCATCTGGTGGATCATATTTACTTTGGTCATCCATCACTATTTTATTTTTCCTGCTCATGGTCATGACCTTGTATTTATATTTTCAATTTTGGGTAAAGGTAAATTGCAGTATGTATTTTTGGCAAATTTGCGGTTATGCACTTCGAATTAACTTTCTGCCAGTGTTATTGCTCTGATAAAGGAGAAGGGTGATGCCATACATACATATAAGGGAGCTGATTAAATGTATCTTGATGATTGGTCTCAAGGCATGCCAGTTTTCATGTGTTTTAACTGAAATAGCTTTTTCATATCTTGAATTTTGGTTTCAAGTGTAACCAACCTGCTTTGTAATTTGCTTGTTGCTGATTAAATTTCTTCTGTCACATGAATTGCTCAGCTGGATATAATAGAAGCTCTCCTGAAAGGCTGTGAGAAGACTGAAAAGTTTGTTAAACAGGTATGTGTAACTGCACAATCGACTGATTGTTTTTAAGTGTTTTTTCTTAACCATGCATCTTGGCGTTATATTTTCCAAACGATTCAAAAGCACCCATTGCCAAATCTGATTTTGGCCTTCGAAATTTCACAGAAACTTTTGATTTGTGTTGCCCGTTACTGCTAAACCGAACCCACATTTACGAACCTTTTTCTTAAATATCTTCTTCAGTGTAAAAAGTTGGTGTTTGAGTATGGCCCAGTGATTTTAGCAAATGCTGAACAGTTTCTGGAGAACAAAGACCTCTGTATGTCTCTCCACATTTGCAATGCACCGGCTTCTAAAGGTGCATCCTTGAGTATAATTTAGATAACTGCAGTGCATCCATACAGTGAAAATTTCTTGATGTGCACTGCCAGCAATGATGACTTGCACCATTTGTAACTTTTCATTGTCTATTTGCGTTCGTGTAAATTGTATGTGTACGTTCATAGTTGAAATGTTGTTTACCTACTTCTAGGTAGCATATCTCTTGTTTGTTAATAGCGGTTGTAACTGTAATTTATCTCTGGTATTTTTTTTCCTGGATCCATGAAAAATGATTCACTTAAAAGCAGTGCAATTTCACAATCACTTCATAAGGGCAAAGAAAAAAAAATTGTTGCTCATGAAGTTTGCACTACTAAAGCGAGAAATTGAGAAAAAATTGGTATTTTTCCCAAAAGTTGAAAAAATCGTTAAATATGATGTGGATTTTTCTCGATACGGAATTGGTGGCACAGAGCCGTGAAAATCTATTCCCATTTGAGTAGATTTCTTTGTGTGTGGTGATGGGGCCATGGCGCCTTGCACTTTAGGTGTGTGGTGCGTATGAAAGACCAGCACTATGGCAATTTTTTTTCTACAGAACTCCTATAATTTGTGTTCTTTGGTGCATATGAAAGATTTTGATCCTATACCTACCCTTTTTTTTTAATCCTGTACATATGTATAAACTTTAGATCATTCCATCAAATAGTAGCTAATCATCTATACTTCTGTGAACTAATGAGAGTGTCATACAATGCTTAACATGTATAATTTGAGACCATCAACCTGAGTAGTAAAATTTAAGTGAGATTTCTTTCATTAATTGGAAACCTTAACTTGTCTGCTTTATTTGTCTAAAATGTTTAAGTTCTGTTCCTAAAATATAATGGATAAAAAAATATTAACAATCTTCTACTTCAACAAATTAGACTTTCAAATGTATGTAGTTAAGTCATGAAACAGATCTCGTCTTGTGGGATGCGATTTTCTTGGCATAATTTTTGTTTTAAATTTTATTTTTGACTCAAAATTTTTTTGGAGTTGACTAGACTCCGTGGTTTGCCAAATTAATTCCGTAGATAACTCCATAATGATTGATTTTAAAATTTATTTTTTAAATCATGTCATAAAATTTATTAAAATATATTATTTTTTAAAAAATTAAATTAATATTTGTAAGTAATGTAAATCACGTAATTGTCAATTTTAAGAATAAAAAAACAATATATACTAATGTACAAACATGTTCAATATAAAAATGGTGTCAAGACAAAATATAATCAATTAAATTGAATAAATTTTTTATTTGTGATTAATTAAGGAACAACACATGATAAGTATTCTAAATATTATAGAGTTTTTAAAATATAGCTCTTATTGGTCAAACTTAAAAGAATGAAGCTTGAATTGACAAAATTAAAAATACGGGTTGTGTTGTGACGTTGGAGCAATCTTGGATAGGTCCAAGTAATTACAAATCTTTCATTCAACACAGCAAACAAGATTTATTTGATATTTGTTGATAAATTTTATATAAAATTAAAATAAAATCTTAAAGATAATCGAAAATATTCTTAAAAGTCGAATTTATATGTAGAGATGACAACCATAAAAGAATATTCTTAGACATTCATAATAATTAGTCACACCCTATCCTCTATAATAGAGCATTTTATTCTTATTTTTCATGAGGCTTTCCAAAAAGTGGAACTAACAATAGGTAGACTTTAGAAAAAAATTTAAATATAATATATCCATTAAATCATCGGTCTATTTTCTAAGCTTGTTAAGCCAAGAAATTAGCCTAGTTTGATTGAGTTGACTTGGTACAACTTATTTGTTCACTTGGGTCTGTTGAATCATAGGCTCTCTTGATAGGTTAGTGACTTGGTTAGTCAATTCAAGCTCATCTCGAACTTTCCTCCAACAAGTAGTTGTCCAATAAAACAACAAATTAATGCAGGCGCAGTAAGCTGAGTTTAATCGTTCAGTGAGCTTTTTTTTCCCCCTTCGAAGTAACCATTATTCTTCCCCCCCTCCCCAATTATATATTTTTACATATTATATATTCTTATTGTAGCGGTTTTGTTTCGATAGTAATTGTTGAAAGGGGGCTCTTTGAGCATAGGAGAAGACAATTGTAAGTTCTTGTAACTTCAATAATCGATTCTAGGGATACATGTATGATCCTTTCATGCTTCCCAAAGGAACTCAACCAACCAATCTCGTAAGCGCCCAACACCTGGAATATGACTCAATAAAATAATATGAACTCAACTAACCGATCTAATCAGCACCTGGAATACGACACAATCAAATAATATGCTTCACTATTTAATATTCTTCAATGACATTAGGAAATAAAATGCTTCACTGAATAATTTTCTTCCAAGCTAGCCATATGCAATAATGCATCAATCAATTTTGGACTACTCAATCTTATGATTGAATCAAAACAGTACAGTTCATCAATCTGCCCCAGAGACTTGGAGCTCAACTATTTAGTAGCATCGATACCGGGTCACTGTTTGCCACAGATCAATATTGCGACGCTGCAACCGGACCGGATCCGAAAATTGACTCTCTAAGCCTTTGAAGGGACTTACTCTCAACATTTAACATGGTTGTAAAAGCTCATGCATTCAATAACAGCCTTTGGTGATCTCCAATGGCTTACCCGCCTTCATAAAATTATTTAGTGTAAGCATTGTCTTGGCGTTTTCGGCACCAATTTCTTTGAAGCGTGACGATGTTCTTGTTCTGCATGAGAAAGATATTCCATTCACGTAAGCATTTGTTAAAAACAAGTGAAGGTTGAGCTCATGACTGGCTAGTTGACAAGTTCATTTATAATTGTAAGCGAAACAAGTTGATGACTATTATTTACATATATGGAGGAGAATGAATGTAAGAAAATCTGATTTTGTTAGTACTTTATTCTACAATATCTCATGTAGTGGCTACCATTATTCCACTTAAATTACGAACTTATTTAATTACTATATCACTCAGATATTATGCATATTTATTTATATAGAGCGCTGTGAAACGAATAGGATATATAATATTCCAACTCAACAGGTTGGTCTCTTTTTTCTAATTGAAACTTAAGCAGCAACAAGGAATATGATTAATAATGATATAATTACAATCAATTGACGTCAAAATTTGCCAAGCCTTGTCCTCATGTCTCATAATTTCATCCAGCTGCGAATGCCTCCTTATTGTTTGAGTTTACCTACCAAATGGGGCCTATTATATGCAAGCGCATGGTCCTTTCTTTACCTCTTCATTTTTATTTATTTATTTTAGGAGAAATCATATATTGATTACAATTATATTTCCAAAAAATTTTCAGGGGCGGTTCAGTTAATGAAGAACACCATCATATACATATATATAATTATTGGTGATATTATCTATGGCATCTCCAACTGTGGCAGACATAAATGTCCTTAATTTTCCCATTAATCGATCTCCCACTTTTACACCAGCCTTTTATGCACGAAAAAATCTATGTATTTATAAATTTTCTGTTTAATAACGTAGACTTCTCACGTCATATTCCTAATTGTTTGTTTGTTCACCTCAAGAGTAATTGATTTCCTGTCCCCCAGGGCATGGATGTGGTTGAGACACCTGTCTCGTCGGGCTTAAATAGTTGATTAGGAGTTAATTAGTTAGGATAAGAGCGAGTTTTAGCTCCTCCCCACGGAGACGTTCAAGCCTCTTTACTTAGTGTGTGAGAGTAGGCTCTCAACTCTCTAATTCTGTTTGTCGTTGAGACTACTAACTTATCAACTAGTGTGGATATTACTACATTAGCCCAAATAAATATGAGTTATTAGATTAAAAATTTAAAAACATGGTTGGATGATAAGGGTAGCTTTGTCAAATTTGAAAAATAATGATCATGCACATGTTATCTTCATTGGTGGCTAGACTGCCTCTTGGGTGTAGGTATATTTAAATAATTTTATTCGCCTATTAAATATTTGTAAAGTAATACCAAAGTGAACTTTTAATACAGTGCCACCACATGTCCACTAACTCTTTTATAATTTTATCATTTATTTCTTCTTAACAAAATATTAGTTTTTTGTTAAAGTTTTTTTAATTAATATTTGTTTTTATAATATTATTTCTTGTTTTCTATCTGTAAAAATAATATAAATTATAATTTTACCGTTTCTTAGTACATTAGAAGGAGGAAATCTAAATTATCTTTCTTAAATAAATTTACGAAATTAATAAAGAGAATAATTAATATTAACAACTGATAGTCTTATATAAGTTAAATTTAATATCAGAAATTGAATTATATATAAGAATAATTAGATAATAAGGGTGATTTTGTCTATATAAAAAAATCACAATCATGTGATTGGAACAGGTGCTCGTATTTAAAAGCCACTGATATTATAATATCAGCCATAACTGTTACTAAGCATCCTCATTAATAAATTGATTAATGTCGACTAATTAATAAACTATAATACATATGAATTTTTAAAAATAGTTATAAAATATGAGAATATAATAAATAAATATGCACAATATATAAAACAAATCAATTAATACAAATAAATATTATAATTTTTAAATTAAAGTATATTATAATTTTTATATGATAAACAGCTTAAAATCATATGATACTGAGTATCATGCGGGCGAGCGACATTTAATTTCCATAATGTTATCTCTTATTTTTTATTTACGAAGGCATTATATATAAGTTAGATATTAGTTTCCTATTGAAGTTTTTAATTAAGATCTGCAATATATTATCTGGCCTTCAAGGTAATAGTTGCTTATGCATAAATATAATTTAAATTATAATTTTATCCTTTTATTATTAAAAATAAAAGTAGGAAATCTAAATCATACCCTTTTTTAAGTTTTACAATTCTTACGTAAGTAAAATTTTAATAAACAAATAATAATGTGTAAAAACCACGAAAATAATAACAACAATAATTATTATTATAATTTGTAAATAAATAAAAATGAAAATTTACAGCGAGGAACGAGTCATTATTTTTAAAATTTCTATGTTTAGGGTCCATTTAACATAATTATTTTAATTTCTGTCTATCGAGTCATTTTTAGGCTCGAGTAAGATTTGATTTTCAATATTTAAAAGCCACTGATATTATAATATCAGCCATAACTGTTACTAAGCATCCTCATTAATAAATTGATTAATGTCGACTAATTAATAAACTATAATACATATGAATTTTTAAAAATAGTTATAAAATATGAGAATATAATAAATAAATATGCACAATATATAAAACAAATCAATTAATACAAATAAATATTATAATTTTTAAATTAAAGTATATTATAATTTTTATATGATAAACAGCTTAAAATCATATGATACTGAGTATCATGCGGGCGAGCGACATTTAATTTCCATAATGTTATCTCTTATTTTTTATTTACGAAGGCATTATATATAAGTTAGATATTAGTTTCCTATTGAAGTTTTTAATTAAGATCTGCAATATATTATCTGGCCTTCAAGGTAATAGTTGCTTATGCATAAATATAATTTAAATTATAATTTTATCCTTTTATTATTAAAAATAAAAGTAGGAAATCTAAATCATACCCTTTTTTAAGTTTTACAATTCTTACGTAAGTAAAATTTTAATAAACAAATAATAATGTGTTAATATTTTTATAAATAAATATTAAAAAAAGTAACTTGTCTTTTTTCTTTTCACCCAAGTATTTAGCTTTTATTTTTTAATCTACGAATTAGTTTCATCCACGTGGGATCACTTAATAAGACGTGGCAAGCAACAATTGGTTGCACCATCCAGCCCAAATCACTATATAACCGCAACGCACGATCTCGTGGTTGGAGAAATCTCAGGTAGAATCCCAACCCCCATTAGATCCCGCCCCCTCTCACCAAATCCAACCTGTGCATCTCAACCGTCCATTGCCCTCCATCCACGGACCAAACGCCGTTATATACCATCATCTATTTGCATGCCAACTCCAATGACAATGGCCGACTCCGATGAGCTGCCGGCGAAGACCATCCTCGGCGTATACGAACTCGGACGGGTCCTCGGCCGCGGCGCCATGGCCAAGGTCCGGTACGGTCGCCATCTGCCCACTGGCCGGGCGGTCGCGGTCAAGTCCATCCCCCGCCTCGCCCTCCAGCGCCCCGGACACGCTGACCAGTTCCTCAGGGAGGTCGCCGCCCTCCGCCGCCTCCGCCCCCACCCTCACGTAGTCGGGCTCCAGGAGGTCCTCGCTACCAGCACCCACGTCCACCTAGTCATGGACTACGCCCGCGGAGGCGAACTCTTCGACCTCCTCGCCGCCCGCGGCCGCCTCCCCGACCGCCTCTGCCGCCGCTACCTCGCCCAGCTCGCCTCAGCCGTCGCCTACTGCCACTCCGCCGGCGTCTTCCACCGCGACCTCAAGCTTGAGAACCTCCTCCTCGACGGCGACAACGACCTCCTCGTCTCCGACTTCGGGCTCTCGGCGGTGTCCGAGTCCGTGTTCTCGCCGGAGAAGCAGATGTTGAAGACGTTGTGCGGGACGCCGGCGTATGTTGCGCCGGAGATACTCGCTAAGAAGGGCTACGACGGGGCCAAAGTCGACGTTTGGTCGTGTGGGGTGATCTTGTTCGCATTGAATGCCACCTATTTGCCGTTCAACGACACCAATTTGATGGGTTTGTACACAAAGATTTACCGAGGGAAGTTCCGATGCCCGCGTTGGACGTCCCCCGACATGAAGAGGTTGATCACACGAATGTTGGATTCGAATCCGACCACCCGAATCTCAGTCGAAGAGATTCTGTCAGACCCGTGGGTTCAGAAGGTGGAGCTGACCCGGGTGGTCGACATGGCTAGTGCAGGGTCGAAGGAAGAGGAGGAGGAGGATCAGGGAAGGGAGTTGAATGCGTTTGACATCATCTCGTTCTCGTCCGGTTTGGATCTTACTGGGATGTTTGGAGAGGAGGTGGAGAGGTTGGAGCGGTTCGTGGTGGGGAAAGAGGCCGGGGAGCGGTTGTTGGAGGCGGTGGGGGAGTTTGGGAGGAAGGAGGGGATGGGAGTGGTGAAGGGGAAGGGGCGGCGGGTGGAGGTGGAAGGGCGAGGTGGGAAGTGGTTTAGGTTGTCGGCAAGGGTGAAGAGGCTGGCCGGCGGGATGGCGGTGGTGGAAATGGTGCGGTGTGGCGGCGCCGCCGGGGAGGGGGTTTGGCGGGAGAAGCTATGGCCGGTGTTGGAGAAGATCCTGGCCTGTTCTGGTTAGATATACAAAACTGTAGATATTGTTGTTATCCAAGTGAGAACAACTTTGCATCTAACATTTTCAATGTAAAAACTCGGAGAAGAACTTTGAGGGGCCATTCTGCTAGATCCTAAATTTGTCAACCGGCATTTGTATTTGTACAAATTATATTGTAATGTTTTTCATAAACATCTATATAATGGGATGCTCCTTTATAATAAGTTTATATTTGTCAAGCAGATAAATATTTTATCGTAACTATTTATACAGCAAGTCCGGACAAAAGTAAAAGATTAACGTTTAAGACTTCCTATAATTATAGTTTTATCATTCGCAATGCATGTCCTTGACATTGGTTGAGTATATAGGTAGACAAAGAATAATAATGATCATAAATAAACGTTACTATTTTTATGATGATCATCTGGTTAGTTATACACAGGTTCGAGGCAATATGGAAATTTGAAGTTCAATTAGTATGTGCAAACATTTGCTTGTTTTATTGCCATTTACTTCTCTCAAACTACTTCAAAATTGTTCGACGATAGAAAATTTGATGTGCGATGCCGAATTTTTCAGTAAGTGGCCGATAATTATTGTTGCTTCAAGACTTGTCAAGCACATCTACATGCTTGATCAATGATCATGTTTCCCATTATCTACAAGCTCTCCTAGAGATCCACAGGGAAAGCTTGTCTGTGCTTTAAAATTGTGCATTTCTTTTCTCTTTTGTTTCTGTGGTGGAAATTCGAAAACCTCGCAAGCGAAAATCTGGCGCTCATCCTTGAATATAATCACCAACTTGAAGTGCCCATCAATTTCTCATCTTGATGTTAAAGATTGTCTGGGAAATGGTGTACAAGAAAAGAAAAGAGCAGATTCAATGGCTTCGAACATTCTTTTCATACTCGAATGGATCAAATATGTAGGATAATATTTGGTCATCTCAAGCTCTAAAACTAGTGCTTGTCATTTGCGTGCCTCTCTTTTTAGAGCCAACAAAGAGGCTCCACCGGCTACGGCCACAAATAAGAAGGCGTTTGATCTGAGCTAGTCTTAATCAATAGTGCTCTACTTTGTCCCTCTTTCAACAGAGTATGCATTAGTATGAGCATCCTTACAAGTGATGAAGATGATGAGGATGGCTTTAGCACTCTAGCTCTCTTCATCTATGCCAACATTCTTACTGTTTTCTTGGACGTGACTATTCAAGCGCCGGCGACACTATCAATAGTGTGTTTGCTAGTTCTGATCTACGTTCATGTTTTAAATCATTTGGTTAGCACCTAAAGAAGATAATCCTTGTCCTTGAAATACTTTATAACTCATGATACTTACCGTATCAATAGTGTGTTTGCTAGTCTGGTACATTAAATCTCTTAGCTAATATCCCATATCTAACTTATACATATATATAGACCAATTCGACCTTAATAGAAGATCAGTAAATCAAGACACGAACCACATAAGTATTAGGATTGATAAGGTTTGCAAGGCAAAACAAATAGTAATGCGGAATGTTGAATCTCAATTTAATTTATGGGTTCACAATCTGGTATATATATAACAAAATTTATCCAAAATGGTTAACTAGTCATTAAGGCAACTCCCTTCTTAGTATCTATTAAAGTCTCAATTCATAGACATTTTTTAATGTGCCACTATTCATAATACTCCTTCGCACTTGTAAGGCGGTTAAATATTTAGCAAGTCATCCACTTATGTCACTTATCAGGTTTTAACAAATGTCTATACCACTTATTGGATTAGAAAACAAAGGTGAGTGAGCCTATGAGAATTCGATCATTGAGATCAAATTCTATCTTGAATTTCTAACCACATTTTTCATAGTCTTTTTTATCTCTTCCATCTCTGAGCTCAAGTTATAGTGGAAGAAACTGAGAAAAAGATATCATCAATAATTGATTTTATCAAATAAAAAAAATAATGAGTTTAGTATCTATCAAAGTCTTAACTCATATTTATTTTAATATAAAATTATTTTCAAAATACCTAGCTTTTACGAGGCAGTTAAGCACACTTACTAGGCTTGCCAATTATTGGGCTTGCCTTTTTAAATTTTAACAAGCTTTCATACTACTTCTTTGGCTAGACAAGACTAGGAATGAGCCCACGAGACTCCAGTGCATAAGAAAATTTAAGTCTTATTGAAAATAACTAGCTAATACAACCCACCTCTTAACATTTATTAAGATTTGAACTCATATTCATTTTAGTCGCGTAACTATTCTCAACAATATACAGATCCAGTACCAAAATGGTTGATTATTCTCGTCCTGCATGAGAATCGACAAAAATTGTATTGCATGTTCCAAATCTCTTGAATGAGAAGGAAAACATGATACATGTTTGTTCAACGCCAGAGTCACGAACTATCAATCGAAAAACTCTTTGCGGCTAGTGATGTTTCGTAAGGAGGCTGTAGTTTCGGGAACTTTGGAGCAAGTGTTACGGGCTTTTGTAACCTATAAAAAAAGAGTCTCTCTCTCTACAGAAAACATCTCCCGTCACTCGTTAGGAAGTGCTTCCACAATCACAACTAGACTAATGATAAATTTTACGGGCTTTTGAAACAAAAATTAATCCAAAGGCTAACTTTTTATTAATAGAAGCGGTGATGTTGATATTACACTAGACAACCGATTAGTATACATAGGAACTGTCACAGGATTGATCTAGGGGATAATTGTTTGCCCCTACTTTCCCCTATGCGGCGTGTTTATCTCCCTCAAACACCAGCCAACTCGCGCTCGTAGCAATGAACTGCCACGCACAGCGCCCCTTGGACACCACCCTCGCAAGCACACCCAAAGTCGATACCAGTACTGCGCTCAACTGCTAGCGCGGCACGTACTGATACATGGATACCGGCTATCGCATACTGTCAAACACACAATAATCACCAAGTCACCAAGTCGCAGCGCCTTCGCGTCCCACGTACCGATCACCCCACTCGGTACGACCAGACCTCGGAATCACCGGTCTAGTCCCTGGTAGCCAAACACGACGCAAATACCACAATATTACGAGAACTCTTCCCAACCTCTATCCTAACAATATGAATACATGATATTACAAGTAATCCTACTCTAGACTACTTGCCGGTCGTGGACATGCGAAC
>JAVDBV010079792.1:0-12396 GCA_032619315.1 Piper longum | reverse complement strand
GGCGTGATCGACGAGGGGAAGCGGGGTGGGGAGGCAAGGGCACAACAATCGTAGGCAGTGACGGCAGGGGTGAAGGAGTGGGGCGCATTGGGGAAGTGAAACGAGAAAAAAATATAATCAGTGGCATTCTTATAATTAAAAGTTAACTTGATTCTAATTCGAGTAAAAAATAATAACTATTTTTAAATAATTTTAAAAAAATCTAAAAAATGTAAAAAAAATATCATAATATGTAATACACATAATAATATCAAAATAGCATTAATACTTAAATTTTTATATATTTATGTTATAAGTTACCAAATTATTATAAATAACCTATTTTGACCAATTTGAACTAACTCAACTAAACTATTCTTAACCAATTTAAAATGATTCGATCCAATTCATTGACTCCATCGAAAACTAATTCCGATTCTAATTTTAATTCTGATTTTTACAATGAGCATACATACATAGTCTATAATTTTATACATTAGTCGAATGATCAACATAATATACATCAAAGCCATGTAGTATTAATCTAGACATGTTTTTTTTAAAAAAAAATGAATTCATGGGTCATGATCACAACTGAGTAAATTATAAATTGTTGTACAAATATATATAGTGATCCATAGTTATAATAATACCTTCAACACCAGTTGTGATTAGTAGGTGAGAGGTCAACATACGGAACTATAAATTAATTATTAGTTGTATAAGAAGGTTATGAAAAAGAAAGGTATAATAGTAATCATAGCCCATGGCAAGTTGATTATGTTCAAAGAGTTGGATTAATAAATCTTGATAAAAGCAATTAAATATTAATATTGTTTCTTTCTGGTAACTTCTACAGTTCGTCGTCACGGCGGGCGATGTCGGCCGCATTCCGGCCGGCCATAGACGGGTGGGTTTGAAAGTTGTATGAGAAATAGAGTACGGGGTTTAGTATTAAGAAATTTTTTTGGCTCCTCCCCAAAGAGAAGCCAATGGGGACGCCAGCATCCCCATTCGTTGATCTTCCGAAGGATCAATGAAAGGGTACGTTGGCGTCCCCATTGGCGTCTCTTGGGGGCGAGAAGCCAAAGTACTCTTGGGATTGATGATGTGGCACGTGGGAAAGAGAAGGATAATAGTACGTGGGAAGGGCTGAGGGGTGTGTGTACAGTGAGCATTTGACCTGACGAGATCAATTTTTTAAATAAAAAGTTTAGCTTAAAAATAGTTATTTATTAAATTAAAAATCGAACTAAACTAAAATATTTTAGAATAATCCACTTCAGTCATATACAAAACGCATTTTTATCAAAGGTAATTTTAAATTAATGGTTTTCTTTTTTATACAAATCAAATTAAAATCATAAAACACTTTAGCAAACTTATCATAATAAAATTAGTTTAGGCATATAGGTTGTATTGATCAAAATATTAAACTAAACCACATATAATTACCTGATAATTATCTATATAAAATATAAAATATTAAGCTTTTTTACAATATTTATTTTTTAAATTCAGAGCCACGCCAAGCGATTATTTTATTGGGCACTCTCATTTTCAACACACCAAGTCGTTACAAATTAAAATGTCAAAATAACCTCTTTTTTCCTCCAACTTGCCAATGTTTTTTTTTAAGACTCGGTCAATGCCAAAGTGTTTAATACACAATTAATCAATCCACACAATAGCATATATATGAGATCCTCCTCTTCCTCTAATATAAGTGTTATTTCTTCTTTTTTGATTCCATTAATTACCATATAATACATATATCGAACACACATACACAACATTCACATACTTGGTCCGTATTTAAAAGGATAAATACATTATTAATCGCAAACACGACATAAATACATGATGATTATTATGCAGTTTCTTTGTAGAATAATAATTAACATTGTGGATTATTTATTGCCTACTATTTTTTCTTTGCTTTAATAGTTTTGCAAAGTGTATAATGTTATCATATATTCATATTTCATGTCAGCCAGACAATAGTTATTGAATGATTTAGTAAGCTTTCAATTCTTTTTACAAAGTAGTGAGTTTCACAATGATGGTTTAAGGATAGTGGGCTTCCAACTTTGATCCCATTTTTGTATCTTCTTTATTAAAGTTGAAGCCCATCCTCATTTGTAGACTTCACACGCCTATATTCAAACCTATATTTGAAGGACTTCGATAATAATAATAATAATAATAATAATAATAATTGACAATGTTCCGTTTTGAAATTTTATGTTATTCATGTGTTCTTGAATAAATATTTGATTTAATTTACTTAGGAACTTCAAAGGGTACATTCGTTTAATTACCTGTTCAAAGTCTTGTTGGTAGTCTTGTCCAATTGTAGCAGTTTTCTGCCCGTTTAATTACCCTAATAAGTAGCAAGTCCTCCATTAATAAGTAGTTTATAACAGATACACATATCAATTAATAGGAAGTAACTAATTATTAAATAAGTAAGTGGTAAATATAGTTACTAGGATACAATAAGTATACATTCGTAATTTAGTCTCGGTAAGTATGATAAGTTAAATTTGATATATTTTATTTTGGGAAAAAAATAATTTAGGGTAAGCATAATTATTGCTACTATTAAACAAACTAAATAATTAATAGTTAAATAACATGTTAACTATTAGCAATACTTTCTTGTAAGTAATTGATGTAGTATAAGAGTCATTTACTCATGTAAATAACTTGGCATAAAAAAATTACACAGGTTGAGTCAAACCGAGTATTATATCGAGTCCAAACTCATCAAACTCTAGTTTGAGTAAGGCTAACTTAGCCGATCACTCCTTAGTTCAAGTTTTGTTCACAATGAGTAATCTATTTCAAACTAAGTATTTTATCAAACACAAAATTAACGATTACGAGTTTAAGCCGAACCGAATTGAATGTAAAATGCTCATGAACTAGCTTGATTTGTTTACAACCCTAGAACTAAATGACAAAAGATCACATAAAGTAGTGTCACTAATTTTTTAAAGAAAATCATTTTAATTTATCCAGTCAAAATATATAAATATAAATAGTTATTGTAAAACCCGTGACTCGAGTCAGAGTTTTATTACAGCGAATCAGTCGGTTCAACCGTCGGTTCGAGTCTAGTCAGGTTGAGTCGAGACCGGCGTGAGTTATGAGCGATGAGACTCACGTATACCTGAATATATGATGATAACATCGAAGAGATGATGTGAGATGAGTTATCAGAATATATGAAAGTATGCACTAATTTTTCTTTTTATGGATTTGATCGTAGAAATAGTTTTAGGCCGATTAACGCATTAGGACGCGTTATTGGGTAGTTAGGGTGGGTTATTAGTTATATATCATATCATTTTGATATTGTGATGTTTGTTTTTATTTTATGGGATTTTCCCCTATTTTTCTGTATTTTTTAGGATTTATTACGAGCTAGTTATTATTTTGACTCGAGTAGGAATCGATTCAATACTTATTTAGAAAACCCCAACGCCGCCGCCGTTCCCTTGTCACCACCGCCGTCACCGACGCCGCTCCGTCGCCGATCGACACTGCCCAGCTCGATTGTGCCATCGTCATGCCGTCCCAACCGCCACGACGCCGTAATCGCCTCGCGATGCCACCACTGCCTTTGACGCGATTTGCCGCCGTCCGATCCACACCTCCACCGACGTGACGTCGACGACCACCCTCACCACCTCCTCGACGTTTCCCCCCTACCCAGCGCCGCCACCGAGGCCGGCCGTGGGCCGATTGGAGCGACCCACCGCGCGGCCAGATTCGGCGCCGCCGCTGATGGCCATCGCCGTCGCAGTCGGCTGTGTTGTCACCACCATTGGGTCGGGCTGGTTGAGACGAAGCCGATCCTTACCCCCCGATTGCCCCGCCGTGACAGACGCTAGAAAACCGTCAGGAGCTGCCGGAAAACCGCCAGGACCTGCTGAAAAACCGCCGAACTTGCCGAAAATCGAAATTTGCATGGTTTTCCACCGAGTTCATCTAATTGAACCTAATCGAACGTTGGACGCTGCTGAGCGCCGAATTCGAGCTCCGACACCCGCGACGAAGCCCTAACTGTCGCCGATTGTCAACGACGCGCGATGTATAATTTATTTTATTTAATTATTTAGAGTTAACGATTATTAGCATAACATGTTATGATAGTGTGATTGAGTGGTTGATGTGTTATGTATTTTTATGCTAATAGAAATATGGATATATGTGATTGTGTGATATGAAAATAAATGCTAGGTGATTAATTAGGTCAACTAGATAGGTAATGTAATTTAATGTAAGGTAGAGTAGGAAAACTATATTGATTATTATTGATGTGTGTTGATTGATATAGTTGATGTGTGTTGATTGATGCGTGGTTGATGTGTGTATGCTATAGGATGTGTGAATGCATCATGAACGGGCGTTAGTATTTAATTTTGATGTGTAAGTACGGAGTAGGAGCTTGCCACCTAGGTGCGCAACCACGCTTGGAGCTTCTACCAAGTCCGTTTAGGACTTGTCTCTGTTTTACGCTCTATTCTATCGTAGGTTTGGTTTTCTACTTGCAGGACGAGTTAAATGGCCTTTTATTGGATCTCAGTTAACTCAGGCCATTTAACCGATCGCATTTCTAGATTAATAACCCTCGAGGATGAGATCCCTTGAGTAGGTTTTTGAAAGCAAGATCCACCGCAAGTTGCCTTCGGGCCTATTATATAAATTCCCGACCCAGGCCTATATATATATAGTTTTTACGTTACTTTTCCTTGTCTGTGCAGGTTGGGGTGAGAGAAGGCAATTTAGTGACAGCCCATGTAAATTGATTAGGCAGACAGCCACATGTGGTATGGAAGTAGGCAAATTTAGCATACAGCTACATGTGGTATGGAAGTAGTTAAACCTAGAGACAACCCCTTTTAGAGTGGTATGGATGATGTCACTTGACAATGAAATGAGAACGTGAAATGAGAATGTGAAATGAGAAATGTGAGATGAGAAAGGTAAACCTAGAGACAGCCACTTTAAAGTGGTATGAAAGAGCCTCCCATTGTGAGTATGAAATGAGAAAGATGATTTCACGTGATGTTTTTCTTTCAACAGGAGAATTAGTTCTCTTGTGCTAGTTTAGTATTAGTTATTTCCAGACCAGTGACAACCACGTTTTTCTACTATATGTAGGTGAGGATCACGATGATTAAGAGCTGTCGAGACTGCGGAGGAGCAGCACAAAGTCGCGCACACATGTACCCACTGTGTGTATTGTGTAATGATTGTGTGCTAGTGTTTTGTGAATGGGGATTTTATCGCGTTATATTTTTATAATCCGCTTATGAAGTAATGGATAAATATGAATTAACAAGGAGCCTTGGAGCTCAGTCGTGGCTCAGATGGAAGTGAAAGTAATGATGACTATGTTTGATTATTGATCGTCATGTTTTACATTGTTTTGAAAGTATTTATATATCGTTGTTGTGGACAGGTTGGCCCTTATTGCACTTTTAGGGGAAATTTTGTCCTTATTTTTATAGAAATAAATATTTTCCTTGCGATTTCTCGTTTATTATTTTCATTTTGATTTTTGCTTACATATCGTGGCATGCATGTAGAACAAGCGTTAGAACCTTAGCATCTCATCCATGTCTTGCATGTTTGTATCTCCGTCTTAAGGCCGAGAGTAGGTCCGGGTCGGCTTAACCGAATCTAATAGATTAGCGAAAGATTTGGTCGCTGGTGACACTTCCGGGTCGGTTTGTGGGTGAACCGAAGCGAGGTGTTACATCTATGAACTATATTTTTAAGATAGAAAATTAGCCTCCACATCCTTCATATTAATTGTTTGCACGAAATTAGGCACACATTTGGCCTTTTGCATAAACTCAAAAGAATGGGGGTTATTGCCTCGTTCATTGAGAACTTATATGATGTAAATATCAAAGTTCGGAGTTACACAAAGGTGCACTTCTTATTAAAACATATCACAATTAAAATAACTAATAAGTATGAAATTTGCACACAAAAATAGCACAAGTTTAATTTTTTATTGATAAATAATTTGAGGTACAATAGTTTACAAATAAACTCTCATTTAAAAAAATCCGTCAATCAGTCTATTACAAAATGAGGGTTTTAAGCTTCTTTGACAATGATAGCAATATGACAAGTGCAATTTCATAAAGGAGCATTTGTCACATCTGATATACATTATACATACCAACTTGATCTAAGTACTCTCTTTAATAAGAACACACTTGACCAATATTGAAGTGATATGAGCTTAGAAGAGATATTTGATCAAATTTGGCCAATTGAGTCAAAATTAAGTTGACTAACCTAGTTAATAGCCTTGAATCGGTGATTCAACTCAATAAGGTCAAGTGAGTTTGTGACTCAACCAAGCAAAGTGAGCAAATTGGCCAAACCTAGCTGGGCGAGTCTACTACTAAATGAAGTCGTTGCTAAACCAGACTGAGTGACTCAACTAGACTAGGCTTCAAGCTAGCTGAACCAAGCCGGTTGACTCAACCAAACTAGCCTAGCAAATTGGCTGAACCAAACCAAATGAGTACATGGACTCAACCAAGCTAAGCTAGCAAGTTGATAAAACCAAGCCCAACGAGTGCAAAGACTCAACCAAGCTACGCTGGCCTTTTGACTTAACAAGCCTAAAATTGAAAATACATTAATAATTCGGTAGAAAAACTTTATTTAAAATTTTTTTTTCTCAAAGTTAACCAAATTTTTGCCTCACCACGTAGAGAACTCCTTCTCTGTGGGTGAAAAATGAGAATAGAAGGCTCTATTTGTAGAGAGTAGGGGTGTGGATAGAGGTGAGCATTCGGTCGGTTTAGTTCTTAATCGACTTAACTAAATTATATTGTCAGGTTTTAAAAGAGAAACCGAACTAAATAACCTCCAAAATTGAGCCGAACCAAATATCAGTTCAGTCGATTAGGTAATCGATTAACCAAAATCGATGATCATTTATAAAAAAAAGATTTGCTTAATTATTTAATCAAATTTATATCATTATTTTAGTGAATGCAATCATTTAATAAGTAATCCTAAATATATATCATATTAAAAAATAGAAATTTATCATAAAAACTATTATAGTTTTATTATAATTAATATAAAATATATTTTTTATAATATTTTTTAAAATATTTTGGTTATTTCTATTTGGTTTGGTTCCAAACCAAAATAACCAAATGAAATTTAATTTTTGTATGTGAAAACTGAAAACCAAACCAAAGTTGCTTATTTGATTTTGGCTCAATTCGCTTTTCAGTTTTCATCGAAATATGGTCACGTTTGGGTTTGGCTAATTATTTGGAATATTTAAAAATATTCTTTTATACTTGAAATCTTTATGTATAAATTATACTTTTTAGAAGATTTTTAGTTATAATTGAAACTTTATTTTGATTTTGTTTAAAATTTATCAAAAAATCAGCCGTGAGAAATCTGTAATTAGCTTCATCTATCCACGATTTGGTCCACATCTCCCATATTTTCATTTTTGCCAATTCAAGGCTCATGTGTTCCATATTTGACTTAAATAGGTCATCTCTTCAAAGCTCCACAAATCTCAAAATAACTATTATGTCATTTTTTTATAAATCACAAATCTAAAATTTACTAGATTTAATTGATTCTATACCGTATTTATATTGAATAGTGTCCGTACATTAATACTAATCGATGGTAAAATAATCGAGATATTGGATAAAACATAGACATTATGCACAATGCAATTAATCATAATTAACAAAAGATTAAAAATTTCAAAGCTAATAAAGGGAAAATATTAATTAGTTCACTCGTTGGTTAAAGATTACAACCATAATTCAAATGGTTACTATCAAAAAGATGTTTTTTTTTTATTTAACAACAGCAACTTCTTTAATTTCTATAAAATATGTCCAATGATCAATTAACATTTTTATTCTCGTGACCCAATAACTCTGACAATATAATAGTTTAACTTGCAAATAACGATAATTTTTTATATAGAGGAGATAATATTTTGCGATATTACAAAAATAAATAAATTTTATATTTGAGTCAGGTTTAATATGTTTAGTCTTCACCAACTCTGGTCAGGTTATTATTAAGAGAAACATGTACCTACTAAATAATGCAAAAGAAACTTTGAGAGCATATTTTCTAAGATTGAACATACAACGTTGTATTATTGTGTGATGTCCATTCTCGTTCAACGTTCACGTGCAACGTAACATCGCCCTTTCTAGACCTACGACCTCAGCCTCTCTTTCAACCCCCTCTTTTCAAACCGCGTATATTGTGTCAAATATTCATATTCTCCGCTGTAATCTGTGAAACAATTAGTCAGCATAAGTTTAAATTTAAGTTAAGGTAAAACCAGTGTGATTAATTATAAAGGGATTAATGTGAATTTGGGCACCATTTTAAATTTTATATCTTACTCTAAAATTTTCTTGAGTCCATTCAACTATGTAGCTTGTTGAGTTACTCTATGGATAACTCTAAATTAGCTGATTTAGTAACTGTCTCTCTGAATAATATTGTGAAAGTCATTAAAAATATTGTTTTTTTTAAATTATTTAAATTAATATTTTTTAAATAATATAAATCATGCATTTATCAATTTCAAATATCAAAAGTATAATATATAGTAATTACTTATAACTTTTATTTATATAATTAAAATTTAATATAAATGACTAAAAGTCGGCTTAAAGTTGACTCCTAGATAATTGCCCTACATATCATATCGAGTTGAATCCGAGTTTCGAGTTTTTAATCTATGATTCTGGTTTTGCCGACTCAAAATCAAATGTAGAGAAAATAAAGGTAGTAGGGTATAACACTTAAGTTATATTTATTTTATGGCTCAACTTGAACCACTTGTGTACCACTATATGTAATTTGCAAGCTTCTTTGTTTTTAACAATATTAATCATGTGATCACCTGATTTATCAGAATTTTAATGATTTAGTAGATATTATAATTAATTAGCCAAGCAAATATAATTAATGATTCAAACTATAATAATCCGAGCTGAGAATAGCTTATAAAATTGGTTTAGGTCATTGCCATTTTTTTGTTCAATTTCATGTTTTACTTAATAAATAAATTTAGTTAACTTATAGAACAAGATCATAGTTGTTTGTTTGAATTAGGCAATCATTTTCCTACCAAACTTCTCTTGTTTGGACAAAGCACAGTGAAACTGCTAGCCTACTATCCAGCTTGAGTTAGGTGGTGAAAAATGTGAAGAATAATCATGAACTAAAGCTCCCCATTAATATCTTTGTTTCATTTAAAAAAAAAAATATTTTGGGCAATTTATTTTTGTGGGTAACCTATAATCAACTGGCCCCACACAAACCTAATTTTGGTGAGGATAAAATTTATGTTGAGATAGTTAATTTTATTTGACTCTATTGAATACTATATGAGTTTCATTTGGCTTCATGAAAATCAAAGAAAAAATTTAAAAATAGAAAATTTCACCCAAAAATGAATATTCATTATTCAAAATTCTTAAAACTAACGTTAATTATATGCTAACTCAACCTTAGAATTAAATACATTAATTATAAAATCTAATCAAAAAATAAAAAATGACAACGCTTGTCACTGCTTAACAGTTTTAAAAAATTTTGTCACAAAAAACTGTGACAAATGGCAGTGACAAATATTTGAATACGGCGTTTTGTTACCAAAATAGCTTTTGCTGGAAGGGGTTACTGATACGGAACAGCGACGCCAAAAATTGTGCTCGGCAAAAGTTCGCAAAATATAAAATAATAAAATTAAAAACATTACAAAATAAAAAAAAAAGATTTTGATATTTTTTTCAAACACTTGAATAAAATTTTTTCGATAATCGAAATCAACAAAAGTTATTTTATAAGGTCTATTTATTTTTATAATTGTAACAAAAAAAAAACTTCGTGACCTAATTTTTTTTAGATTTCATATAAAAATAGCCACAGGGCCACGGATGCCCAAAATATATTTAAAACATATTAAAAATATATATTAAGAATATAAAAATTTAATTTCAAAGTTATAACTATATTAATTTTAAATTAAAAACATATATGAATATTTTTTAAATTTTAACAAAAAATATAGTTGTATACAAATATTAAAAATAATTTTAATTTTAATAAAAAAATGAATTAACAAATACAATTTTTTTTTAAATATTTTTAATTTCAATAGAATTATAATTTAAATTTTTTAATAATAAATAATAACGTGTATATATATATAATTAATAAAAATCTAAACTAAGTATGTATTATTAAATAAAAATTTTTAATTTAATATTAAATTTATTATTATTGTTAAAATTCTTAATTTTAGTAGAATTATAGTCCAAAAGTTTCATAATAAAATTTATAATAATATTACTAATAATTCTTAATTTAATAAGTATTAAGAGGCCTATACAGCTAACAATTACAGGGCCCGAATTAACCACCTTGAAAGAATGGTTGAAATGCGACCCAATATTCAGCAGTTTGATCGGACTAAGCCTACGCAATTTCAGAATTTCGCCGGGGAAAATGAAAAAAAAAACCCAAAACTTTGACTTTTGTATAATTACATTTTATAAAAAATTTTGTACCACAATCAATAATCAAAGTGTACGTGAAAACATGTCTTAGAATTTTCTACCCCAGACGAAACGCGCCTAGTAAACGTCTCCAGTATGAACCCTCTCTTTGTTAGAATTTAAAGACACAATGAACCATGTTGAAGCGTTGACAACCATTGATAACTGGTCCATAAAATCTCTGCATGCTTCTTCTTCATTCAATGGTAAAGCCTATCAACAACAGTCTACCAAAACAGGTTGTACCCGCCCACTTTCCTCCTCCCCCACCAATTTCCTTCCCAACCAAACCAGGCCCTTTTATATTCCAAGCTCCCACTCATCTTTTGATTCATCTCTTCTTCCATCTTTTCTGCACTTCTTTCTATCTGTAGTGATGTTTAATCACTACTCCTTTAATAATTAGTAGCCTTCATTGATAGATTCTCCGGCGCCGAGATGGATTCGTTGCGGGTATTGGCAGTCGCCGTCGTCGTCGCCGGATACATCCTCAGGCTTTTCTTTTCGCTTCCTTTTGTTAGAAGATGGTGGAGAAGTACCGTGCCAGATTGGTGCCACGAGTACAGCTCCTACAGAGTCCCCGAGCTCAACGAGGCCACCCTGCAAGAGAACCATCTCTATAGAAAAGTGGGTATTTATATCAACTCTTTGCCTTCCTTGGAAGACTCCGACTACGCCAACCTCGTCGCCGGCCAGCGGGGCGACGACATCGCCCTCCGGCTTGACCCCGGGCAGCTAGTTAAAGACTCCTTTCTCGGCGCCGAGGTCTCGTGGCGGAGAGAGGGGATGTCGGTGGATGGAATCCGGTGCGAGTCGTTTGTACTCCGCCTCAAGAAGAGGGGCAAGGACAGGATCCTCAGGCCTTACCTATGCCATGTTGGCGCTGTCGCGGCGGATAACGAGGCGAAGAAGGGGAAGGAGATTCGCATTTTCGCCGTCGCCGGTGCGGCGGGCGGCCGGAGGTGGCGGGGCGTGCCGTTCCAACATCCGGTGAAGTGTGAAAGGTTTGTCATGAATGATGGTGTGAAGACCAAGCTCAAGGGAGACTTGGACACCTTCTTGAAGTCCAAGCAATACTACAATCGGGTCGGGCGGGTCTGGAAGCGGAGCTACCTCCTCCACGGCCCCGCCGGCACCAGCAAGTCGAGCTTCGTTGCTGCCATGGCCAGGCTCCTCGGGTACGACATCTACGACCTTGACCTCAGCCGGCTAACCGGCGAGGCCGACCTCAAGTCCCTCCTCCTTCGGACAGGCCCGAGATCGATTGTCCTCATCGAGGACCTGGACAGGCACCTCGGACAGAGCGGACAGATGCTCGACATGTCCAGCCTGCTGGCGTTCATGGATGGGGTGTGGTCCGGCTGCGCCGAGGGCCAGGTAGTGGTGTTCACGGCGGCCAACAGGGATGCGATCGACCCGGCAGTGCTTCGGCCGGGTAGGGTGGATGTCCATGTCCACTTTCCCCTATGCGATTACCCGGCCTTTCGGGCACTCGCCGGGAGCTACTTGGGACTAAAGGAGCACAAATTGTTTACTCATGTTGAGGAGATATTGCGACGGAATGGTCCGAGGTTAAGCCCTGCAGAAGTGGGAGAAATTATGATGGCTAATCGGTCATCGCCTAGTCGGGCATTGAAGACCGTCATTAATGCATTAGAGGAGCGTGGCGGTGGCGGTGGTGGCTGTGGCGGCCGAGTATTAGAAGAGGATCCGGCAGTAGAAGTGGCAGATCAGTGGAATGGAAAGCGGGCTGCGCACGACTTGACGAGGCTGTATAGATTTTTCCGGCGGGGGTATTGGAAGAGAGACT
>JAVDBV010079786.1:0-26546 GCA_032619315.1 Piper longum | reverse complement strand
CTTATATTAAACTTAATTGGTGTTGTTGCGGGTGTCTCAAATGCAATAAACAATGGATATGAATCATGGGGACCGTTGTTTGGCAAACTATTTTTTGCTTTCTGGGTGATAGTCCATCTGTATCCTTTCCTCAAAGGTTTGCTTGGCCGGCAGAACAGAACTCCCACCATCATTATTGTGTGGTCGATTTTGCTCGCTTCAATCTTCTCTTTATTGTGGGTTCGGATTGATCCGTTTTTGGCCAGATCTGATGGACCAGTATTAGAAGAATGTGGGTTAGACTGTAACTAGCAAGGGCGTGCACTCGCCAAATGGTAAATGCCTGTGTTTATTTGTATCAGATGCACGCCGGAGGTGACACCAAGCTGTCGCATGTTTAAGTGAATACACTTGATGGGTGTCTCTTAAATCTGTAGATACACAAAAAAACTCAGGTGGTTTTGCATTTTTCATTCCAGGGGAGCTGCTTTGGGCGACAATCATGAGGCGGATTCGTCAGTTCACTCGTGTTTTTCTGTGTAAAGATAAGTTGTCGTTGTGGTGCCCTGATTCTTTATTAGTTTGGAGAGAAAAGTCAGACAACATAATTTGTGTATTATTGTCAATGTTCATACATATATTGATTTTTACAAATAAAATAGGCGATGCCGCCTAAGTGTATTTTCAAAATGTGAAAGAACTCTCAAATATTTGTTCTGTTGTATTGTTTGCACTTTGCAGTATCTGGTGCTCACCTTTCAGTATCAGCTTGAGTAGAAGTTTCATTCTTACAGCGTAGAGCACAAATACTTCTGTATGCCGCTGATGCGAATTTTCATACCGCCCTTCATACATTTGCTTTCGAAATCAAAATAGATTTTACTGATGATATTTTGATGAAAATTACTCTGAGTTTTGGTTCATTTTTATCTCAGAAGAATTCCCAGTTTTGTTACATTTCTCGATTTAAACATGCCGAGAGATTTTTAATTTTTAATTTTATTTTAAGTTAGCCATCTGCCAACGCTGAGAAGCTCAACACATTGATTTGTTGAATTTACCAATAGAGAGTATCAACGTCGTCACTGAAACCTTGTTTATCATCAATTGAAATTGTTTACACATTGACTTGTTACCATGGTCGACGAGCCATGGGCCTTAATAGTGCGTAATTACAATTAAGCTCAAGAACAGACTTGTGAACCCCATGATACTAATTTCACGTGTGAAAGGGCAAGATTCTGAGAACCATAACCATGAGTCCATGACATTACACTGGCATTCTCGACGCGCCGTCTGTCACCTGTCGGCCAATGCCACACCGTTAAACCATGCTGTATTTTATAGTATCTTGATTATTAACTATTAATCTATTATTATAGGGAAAATGCATTAGGATTAAGTGCTCCTCCGTCAATTCAACACATGTCGGTTATCAACAAGTCCCCTAACATATGTACCACTATTGTTAGATTAAGTTGATGATGTTTTAAATTATATGTTTTCTACTTTTTAAACAATCGTATTCACGGTTACCTGCATCCCTGTTCTATCTCCCTGGCCTGAAATACTATTCTTTTTATTATTAAGAGTCTTGTTTTTGTATTTTCCCCCAAAGCTTAGTTCGGAACAAATCATATTAACAATCTAATTTTGAACAATACAACATTGTTTTAAGTTTTTTTTTTCATAAAAAAAGAGAGTCTGGTTTGGTAAGCTTGGGCTCAGGAATTCCCAGGGGATGGGGGCCATTTAAAGAAAAAAATTGCAAAATCTCAGCCATCGAATTCCAGTGGAAGGTAGCGAAAATATTGAGAGTTGCAGTCCCCCTTCCTTCCTTCCCTCCTCGGGATGTGACCGGTGGGGAACAACACATGTTCTCACACTCAAAACAGCTGCCCGTTCCTCCCCATTCCTAATCCCCACCACACTTCTTTCTTTTAAACCCTTTTGTAGTTTAATATTTATATTCCCACTTGCTGCAGTTGAGCTGTTGGCATCCACAGTTTTTTTTTTTTTTGGTAGATTAATTGCGGTTCTTGCATTGACCCATCACAAACATTATTGTGTAAAACGGCTACAGGTAAATTCCTGGTGCTGTTACTTTTGAGTCATTAGCAGTGTCGGCAGGGGTGACGTTGATAAAGTTGGGAATGAGTGGTAGATGTGATTATGCTGAGTTCTAGATTTGGTTTTGTCTGGGTTTTACCGGCTTGGGTTTGTGTGAAGTCGAGGTGTTCGACGAATTTACTGTGTGAAGGTAAGGAGCAAGGAATAATAATAGAGGTGTGACGGGGTGGAGGTGGAGAAGGGGCATTGCCAAGCTTCTTCCCCTCCCCAGCTCTCCACTTTCTCCATCCCAGATTGGGTGTTCCGAAGATCTGGAGCTGGAATTGTGGAGGCATTGATTGGATCTTGGGGAAAGACGGCTCTTTTCCGGCTTGTTTGCTGATCAAGTGCAATGGAGGCCAGCGCCGGCCTTGTTGCCGGTTCCCACAACAGGAACGAGCTGGTTGTCATCGGCAGGGATGGAGAATCTGGAGTAAGTGGCCGAATTTGTTTTGCTGATTGGAGAGAAAGTCTGTGAATTTGCTGGGTTTTTCTCTCTGCATTGTAGATTGACGACTTTAAGCTATTTTTTGATCTTGTAGCCGAGGCCTTTGCAGCAGTTGAGTGGTCAAATCTGCCAAATTTGTGGTGATGATGTCGGGCTCACTGCCGACGGGGAGCTGTTCGTTGCTTGCAACGAGTGTGCTTTCCCAGTTTGCAGGACTTGCTACGAGTATGAGCGGCAGGAAGGGAATCAGGTCTGCCCGCAGTGTAAAACCAGGTTCAGACGTCTCAAAGGTGAATGCTTTTTACAATTGATTTTGATTTGTGTAGTTTCCCACAGTGACTTTCTGAGTTTGTTCTTTTCCTTTTCCGTTCTGAACCAGGGTGTGCTAGGGTTGCTGGTGATGATGAAGAGGACGGCGTTGACGACCTGGAGAACGAGTTCAATTTTGTCGGCAGAGGCAAACAGGACTCGCAGTACTTGGCGGAGGCTATGCTTCAGGGTCATATGGCCTATGGTTATGACATGGACATACCTCAGTCAGTTCAAACAATGCCTCAAGTTCCTTTGCTCACTGATGGGCAGATGGTACATTGCCTGCTTGGAAACGGCAATTTTTTGGGTATTGTTGAACTAATTTTCAATTTATGTGGACTAACTTTTGTTTGATCAGGTTGATGACATTCCTCCTGAACAGCATGCCTTGGTTCCATCATTCATGGGTGGTGGAGGGAAAAGGATTCACCCCCTTCCCTTTGCAGACCCCAGTCTTCCAGGTTGCACTCTTTCTTTCCCTATGTGTGTACTCTATCAGTTTTACCTTTTTTATGGACTGCGTGTGTTGGCATAAGTGAATGCATCATAAGATTGACAGAATTGTTTACTTTGTAGTACAACCGAGATCTATGGATCCATCCAAGGACTTAGCTGCTTACGGTTATGGAAGCGTTGCTTGGAAGGAGAGAATGGAACATTGGAGGCAAAAGCAGGAGAAACTGCAGGTCGTGAGAAATGAGAATGGTGGAAAAGATTGGGACAATGACGGGAATGGACCTGATCTTCCATTGTAAGCTTTGATGCAATTGTGCAGCCCACTCTCCCGTTTAATTATGGCCATTGGATGTGATATAATTTACATGTTTATTTACTGACAATTATATTTGTAATGTCAGTTTTAATGGTCTACGTACATAATGCATGGCTTGCTCGTCCAAGCATTACTGTATGGTTGTTTTAGCTGATGTTAGTCCGGAAGATGTGCAATTACTTTTTAAAACTGTCGATTTTGTTTTGTGAGGGAGATGGTGGCGTTGATGCCCATGAGCAGAAGCATGGTTGTGTACAATTAGTTAGTGAGGAAAAGAGAAGAAAAGGGTGGCGTGTTAGCCAATTGGCATAAATGGTCTTTTTTAAGTGTTCCTGTTAGTTCTGTATTATTGTTCATTTGATGATAATTCTTGTATGCATATTTAGCTTTTTTGTGAATTTGTGGTTGAATCGATCAGAATATTATTATCCCTCTTTTTGTATTGTTCAAGCATTCATGCAGTTGTTGCTAATGTTCTACTAAATACTCATTTTATGACATGTTTGAAAGCATTTTTCTGACCAAATAGCATTTGAGGTGAAGCATTCCGCAGAGTTACTTTCATGTTACCATATGCAATTTATTTGTGAAGAGGGTATCTAATGGCGGTGCATTCATCTAATTGGTTCAAACATGGCTTCTCTTATAGTTGTTTGTTGTAGTTCTAAGGATCGTTGTTTAAATGATGATGATTGTTGATTGCTTATTTTGGCTTTATTTTGAATTAGTAGTTGAATCAACCACGATCTAATTATTTCTCTAGTAATATTTTTGAGCATTTATTGAACAATTACTATTTGTAATGGTCTACTGAATGCTGGTTCTTCCATATGTTTGGAAGCCCTGTTGTTGTCTGATTTATTTTCTTCTTGACATGATTGGCTAACTGTTGAACTCTTTCTCTGTGTAGGATGGATGAAGCCAGGCAGCCACTATCAAGGAAATTGCCGATTTCGTCTAGCCAAATTAACCCCTACAGAATGATTATCATAATCCGGCTTGTTATTCTGGGCTTCTTCTTCCATTATCGTGTGACACACCCGGTGAATGATGCCTATGCATTGTGGCTCACGTCTGTCATCTGTGAAATTTGGTTTGCTGTTTCGTGGATTCTTGATCAGTTCCCAAAATGGCTGCCAATTGATCGCGAAACTTATTTAGACAGACTGTCTTTAAGGTTGCTTGTTTCTCCTTTATGATGAATTCATGTTAGCACGCAAGTGCTATAGTAATTCTTACTTGGTTCTTTTTTACATGTTTTTAAGGTATGAGAAGGAAGGTCAACCTTCTCAACTCTCTGCGGTTGACTTATTTGTTAGTACAGTGGATCCCTTGAAGGAGCCTCCTCTGGTTACCGCAAATACAGTTCTCTCCATCCTTGCAGTAGATTACCCCGTGGACAAAGTCTCGTGTTATGTGTCCGATGATGGTGCTGCAATGCTCACCTTTGAGGCAATGTCAGAAACTTCTGAATTTGCAAAAAAGTGGGTTCCATTTTGCAAGAAGTTCAACATTGAGCCGAGAGCACCAGAGTGGTATTTTGCTCAGAAGATTGACTATCTCAAGGATAAAGTGCTACCTACATTTGTTAAGGAGCGAAGAGCTATGAAGGTAAGGAACATCTATCAAGATAGGCTTCCCTTGCATTTGTTTTAAATTCACCGGTCAATATAGCAGTTTCATACTTAATATGTTGATAAACAACGCAGAGAGAGTATGAGGAGTTTAAGGTTCGAATCAATGCCTTGGTTGCTAAAGCTCAGAAAGTTCCAGAAGAAGGGTGGACAATGCAGGATGGCACTCTGTGGCCTGGTAACAATGTACGAGACCATCCTGGGATGATTCAGGTATCCCTTTGCAACAGTTTCCAAACTTTTTGTTTTATCTTTTCTCTCTTTTTTTTTTAATCTGAAATTAAAATTTACAATCCAGGTTTTCTTGGGCCAAAGTGGTGGGCATGACACTGACGGAAATGAACTACCCCGACTTGTTTACGTCTCCAGAGAAAAGAGACCTGGTTTTAACCACCACAAAAAAGCTGGTGCCATGAACGCTCTGGTAATGATTTTTCATCTGTCAAATGCTTATTTTTTGATGCTTTATACAATGATCTAGAGCAGACTGTTAAATGTGACCTTGGAAACCAATATATTATAATCCTGAAATATGGGCACAGTTGGGTTCCATTTTTCTTTTTCTATTCATTTACATTGTAATAGTTGTTCAAAATTCAAATGCAAATCATCACCAGTCTTCTGGTCTTGTTCTTAGGATGTACAAGTCTCGTCCTTCGAAGTTGTCTTCTAATTTCCACATTACTCTTCTCACATTTGGTTACATTTTTTCAACAGGTTAGAGTTTCTGCTGTTTTAACTAATGCACCGTGCCTGTTAAACTTGGATTGTGATCACTACATCAACAACAGCAAGGCTTTAAGAGAAGCCATGTGTTTTATGATGGATCCACTGGTAGGGAAGAAAGTATGCTATGTTCAGTTCCCTCAGAGGTTTGATGGCATTGATAGACATGATCGATATGCGAATAGGAACATTGTCTTCTTTGATGTAAGCAGTCATCATCCATCTAGTCTTACGATGCTTTTGAAATGTATGACAATATCGGAGATAAATGTTCTCACATGTTTGAATGATGCAGATCAACATGAAAGGCTTGGATGGTATTCAGGGCCCAATCTATGTTGGCACAGGATGTGTATTTAGGAGGCAGGCCCTCTATGGTATTGATGCTCCAAAGACCAAGAAGCCACCTACTAGGACTTGCAATTGTTTGCCTAAATGGTGCTGTTGTGGCTGCTGTTGTGGTGGGAGGAAAAAGAAGAAGGCAACAAAGAGTAAACAAGAAAAGAAGAGGAAAACTTCTAGAATAGTTGAACATGGAGCTCCAGTATTTGCATTGGAGGGTATGGAAGAGGGAATTGATGGTGGTAAGGCAATATCATCTGGAAGCATAATTCCTTTTTTTTTATTTAATATTAAATTGTAGCAATTTTTTTTCAGGGAATGAAAAAGAGAAGTCAGCTCTAACATCAGAGCAAAAATTGGAAAAGAAATTTGGGCAATCCCCTGTGTTTGTCGCATCAACTCTACTTGAGAATGGCGGAGCGCTGAAAAGTGCTAGTCCTGCATCCTTGCTAAAAGAAGCCATTCATGTTATTAGCTGTGGTTACGAAGATAAGACTGATTGGGGTAAAGAGGTAAGCAGTTTCTGTCAAACTGTTCAAAACATTTCCATTGCTTATGGCAATGTACTGATGTTGCCTTCCTCTATTTTCTTTTTAGGTTGGCTGGATTTATGGTTCTGTCACAGAAGATATTTTGACAGGTTTTAAAATGCACTGCCACGGTTGGAGATCAATTTACTGTATACCTTCAAGAGCTGCATTTAAGGGATCTGCTCCCCTTAATCTTTCAGATCGTCTGCATCAGGTTCTCCGATGGGCTCTTGGCTCTGTGGAAATTTTCTTGAGCCGTCATTGTCCTCTCTGGTATGGATATGGCGGTGGTTTGAAATGGTTAGAGCGCTTATCATACATTAATGCTACTGTATATCCATTGACTTCCATTCCTCTAGTGGCATACTGCACTTTGCCCGCTGTTTGCTTGCTCACTGGAAAGTTCATTACCCCCGAGGTACATTTCTCAAGGCTTAGCCTGCTTTCAGCTGTTAAAGTATGAATATGCAAGCAGTGAAGCTAACATTATTTTGCTGACCTTCTCTGCAGCTAAGCAATGTTGCTAGCTTGTGGTTTCTGTCACTTTTCATATGCATCTTCGCCACTAGTATCTTGGAAATGAGATGGAGTGGTGTTGGCATAGACAATTGGTGGAGAAATGAACAGTTTTGGGTGATAGGAGGTGTTTCTGCGCATCTCTTTGCCGTATTTCAAGGACTGTTGAAAGTTCTGGCTGGAATTGACACAAATTTTACTGTTACTTCCAAAGGTGGAGATGATGAAGAGTTCTCAGAACTCTATGCCTTCAAGTGGACCACCTTACTCATCCCGCCGACCACCTTGCTTATATTAAACTTAATTGGTGTTGTTGCGGGTGTCTCAAATGCAATAAACAATGGATATGAATCATGGGGACCGTTGTTTGGCAAACTATTTTTTGCTTTCTGGGTGATAGTCCATCTGTATCCTTTCCTCAAAGGTTTGCTTGGCCGGCAGAACAGAACTCCCACCATCATTATTGTGTGGTCGATTTTGCTCGCTTCAATCTTCTCTTTATTGTGGGTTCGGATTGATCCGTTTTTGGCCAGATCTGATGGACCAGTATTAGAAGAATGTGGATTAGATTGTAATTAGTAAGTCATCCGTGCATTCTTGGTGGTCTAAAGATCAAATACTTGGTATTTATGTTCATCGATAGAGCAGTTTAGACATGGAGCTGTCGGGATGCTTATGTAACTACGTACTCGATGGACGCATGGTAAATCTGTAGATAGAAGCTCAAGTGTTCTTTCATTCTCTGGGGGACTGATTCCGGCTTGGACAGCAATCAAGAGTTTGACGCTTTGTTCATTCATATTTTTCTGTCGAGAGAGAAGTCGTTACTGCAGTGCCCCAATTCTTTATTAGTTCGGAGAGAAAAAGTGAGGACAACATTATTTATGTATTGTTGCTGTTCATCCGTATGTTGATTTTTTTTACAAATAAGGAAGGCATTGCCGCCTAAAGTTCATTTGCAGATTGTGTGAGACTCATATGTTTACTCCAGTGTATTATTATCATTTTCCTGGGGTTCACTATGCTATCAGGTCTGTCTGGAGAAGAGAATATGGGAGGCATGTTTTGTTGAACGTTGGATGACTCAATAGCTCATAACAAGAGTAAGGTTTCCAAGGGTGAGGGTAACAGCGGACAACACCATCAACATACGAGTAAAGTTTCATCATGATTAGCCTGTAAGCAGCAATTAGAATCAGGTAATGGCTTGTTACCCTTTCATGATCATACCCTATCAAACATAGTATTGGCCTACGTGTTGGATACTTACTTTGCCATGGTTTGTTATCTTCTTGTTAGTGCCATCCATTTTGTCGCATCATATATGAATTGTGATGGGAAAAGATATTTAAGTAATGAAGTACCATGAATACTGGGTTTGATCAATTGACACAGAGGATGTGCTGATCAATTGACATTTTTTTTTCCAAACCCGATCAATCGACATACAAGAATAATTACGATGAGTTACAAACAGCTATGGGGTGAAATTGGTTTCATCAGCGACCCAAGATGAAGTATCTATGACAATGTTGTCCTCATCATCATCCCTTCCAGGAGATGATGAAAATGGCTTTGGGGGCATTTGCAGAAGCTCCACACTTCCTTCTAACATTTCCACAACTTTGGTTATTGAGGGTCGATCCATGGGCTTCATCTGTATGCACCACAGACCAACCATAAGCAATTTCTTCACCACTTCCTTTTCTCCCCCCGAAGCATCCAACATGGCTCCAACCTCTAGATCTTCATGTAGCTTATCGTAAATCCATGATGGGAAATACACCTGACTTGTTTTTGCAGTGGGATTGATATTCTTTCTTTTGCCCGCCATTTCCATCAACAACATTCCATAACTATAGACATCAGACTTGCTAGACACTCCGGCAGAGCTCTTGTAGAACAATTCGGGGGCCATGTAGCCTATCGTTCCCCTCATAGCAGTAACGGAGACGACGCTCTGATCAGTGGAACAATATTTGGAAAGTCCAAAGTCAGATATCTTCGGTGTTAGATTCTCATCCAAAAGAATATTATGGGGTTTGATGTCAAAATGTAAAATCTTCATATCACAGCCTTGATGCAAGTACTGAATCCCACGAGCAATGCCGATTGCAATCTGATAGACTTTATCCCAGCTGAGTGAGTGACCTTCTTCGGTAGAAAATATGTGCTTGTCCAGTGACCCATTTGGCATGTACTGGTAGACGAGAGCTCTCCTTGTTCCCGCGGAGCAAAACCCAAGAAGCTGCACAATGTTGGTGTGATGAATCCGTCCAATGGTGGCTATTTCATTGATGAAGTCCTGCCCATTGCCCTTGGAGTCCGACAACATCTTCACTGCGACCAATTGGCCACTTGAAAGCTTCCCCTTGTAAACGGATCCGAATCCACCCTTCCCAAGCTTCTCCTTGAAATTCCGGGTGATCTTTATGATGTGCAAATAAGAGTAAGTTTTTGGGATGCTCTTCTTATATTGTTGGAGGAATTCTTCGATTGATTCGTCTGTGGACAGATGCCTTCTCAGTAATTTGTATGCAATTACAGCTAACATGATGAGTACTCCAACAGACGATCGGGCAATGAAGAAGGATTCTATATATACACACAATCAATCAAGAATTAGAATTAGTTGTCCGCAATTAGTATATGTAAACATGATACGTTCGTTAACGATTTATGCAATTACTTAGCAGCTTGTATAGGTGAACTTACCGGCAACTCTACGGACTGTTGAAAGAGTATCTACAAAGTCAAGTACGTAGATGATTGTTAGATCACGAGACTGCAGGAAATAATTACATTAATATTACAAGGAACTGCAAGCTGTTTGAAAGTAAAAAAGAAAAATAAAAATAAATGATAAATGATAAAAACAAAAGGCTGTTGCTGGCACCTTTTATGCCTACCAAGGCCGCTTTGAGAAGACCTGTAGAAATAGATATAAAACCCCAGTAAGTGAACTACTCGCCAAAGAAGCAAAAACTGATCAGCAACTTATAATATGGTTTAATTTCTAATTATTTGCTACAGTGTGTTGAAAGAAGATGTTAACATGATGAAAAGAATCCAAAACCCACATAGAAATGATTGGGGGCTCCTCTCACACAACGGCGGGATATAGATATGGTAACGTGCATTGAAACCCGTGTTCATACGCTGGTGGATATCGGCGAAAGAGCAGTTCAAGCATTCTCCGATCTCTGCAATGGTAGAGGCCACAACGCTGCAATTTTCAGGAAGAAAGTTAGGATTGTAGTCAAGGCGGGAGAAAAGCACTGCCTGTAGGGTGTGGTTAATTTCTCGAGAGCTGTTGAAGCAAGGCGAGGTTGCTACATAGGAGTTTGGCAACGGAAAAGGGCATTTTCCCAGCACTATTTGCTTCGTCATTTCTGAGTTTCCCATTCCTAAAGACCAAAATGTTCTAAATGTGGTTCTGAAGCGAGGTAAAGACGAGCAATTATCAGGTTTGAGACCAGGATCGATGAGGCGGATGCTCATAATCGTGGTATCAATTGATTTCACTTGATAAGATTTTGCTTGGCCCTGGTCATTCACAAGTATCATGGCCTGGTTGTCATCACAAGACGGCTCCAACTTTTGTCGGCTATATGAAAGGTACATCATGCTTGGGAGTTGCCCACAGGGAAATCCAGTGCTAGTGCTGCTTCTTTGGAGCAAAAGAAGAAGAAGAAAGAAGGGATTTTTAGCCCAATACGAGTACAGCATGCTCTCCAATATTCCAACTCTCTGAACGATGCCTTGGTTTTAAGCAAGCAAAATGGAAATCACTCAAATGTTACAATTTAGTCCTTTGTACGAGATGAAGCTTTAAATTTCTCTAAAGAGATGAAGCTTTCCCGGTGTTTCCTACCTGTTCCTGAGTGACGTAGATGTTGGTCTTTGTGGGGCATTTTGTGTGGAAAGTAAAGACCGGCAAGTGGCGAAGACCTCGTTTGCAAGACTTTGGCCGAAACCTCTTGGTAGTCATGTACGAGAGCATGCATGAGACGTAATTGAAAATCTTATCAATTATATATGGCCCAGTTCATAAATGAATTCAATGAATTGAAAGATCAAAAGTCTGCAAGTTACTCACAAAACAAACCAGATTAGCTCAAGCGAAGGAGTAATAACTGATCAAGTACTTTTTCCCTTCGAGGGCGTGGGTTCCCGTCAACACACGACTAAGATTTTTGCAGAGACAGTTAGCAGGCGCATACAATTCATTACATCACGATGAAGACGGGGAAAGAGTTCCAGTCAATCCAGGACTACCTAAGTAGTGGCCAGAGATTATGTGTGGAAATTATGTAAACAATGGATGATCGGAGAAGGCTAGCAATACTAATGCATGACTTTGCCGGCCCCACGAATTACCTAGAAGGATGAGGCCGCCTGCAAATTGGAAGCTGCCAGGCACCTGCCGAAGGGGACCGACCAGCAGCATTCCATTCGTCTATGATAAATGTCAATCATATAGTTGGACGCCTTATTTTTTGGATTCTATTCATTTCAATCAGGAAGTGTCACTCACCTGGGTTATGCCCGGTTGTGAAGATTGCAACAGCCTAAAAATCTCCGTTGATGACGGAGGAGACTTCATCAACGAAGTCAGTACCATTTAGGGGTGCTAAATGGGCGTTGAGAAGTTGTGTGATTTGAACCCACAATTTTGAGGTCAAAGATTTAATTATTTATCATCTCAACTATCTCATCTTTTTTTTTATTATATTATATATAAATAAATATAATTAATTATAATTAAACTTATTAGTATATATATATATATTTATATATATAATATAAAAACTATATTATTATATTATTTTATTTAGCGAGTCGGGCTACGAGTCGAGTTATAACCAAGTCTAGTCGAATTCGAGTTATAACTGAGTCTACTCGAATCAAACATGGCTTTATTCAAGTTCGGCTTGTAAAATTCGAGTTCGAATCGAGCATTTAAATATCGAGTTTCGAGCTGAGTCGAACCGAGCCGAATGTTAAATGCTCGCTTAATTAACACCCCTAGCAGCGTTGGAAGAATCCACCACGTGAATGTGGTCAGGCTTCTCGGCTTTGTGCCGATGGTATTCATCGGGCACTCGTATACGAGTTCATGCCAAATGGGTCGCTCGACAAGTTCATCATCTCGAGAGAAGGCAGAGTTAAAGTTGGGTCTTGGGAATTTTTTCAGGATATCGCCACTGGCATAGCTCAAGGGATTGAATACCTTCATCAGGGATGTGACCAGCGCATTCTCCATTTCGACATCAAACCCAGCAATATACTGCTGGATCAGAACTTAGAACCCAAGATTTCTGATTTCGGGCTGGCAAAGTTGTGTTCCAAGGATGCCAGTCTCGTGTCCATGAGCGCAGTGAGGGGTACGATGGGCTACATCGCACCAGAAATACTCACTAGGAATAGCCGAAATGTTTCCAGCAAATCAGACGTATATAGCTATGGTATGTTGTTGTTGGAAATGGTTAGTGGTAGGAGGAATATTTTTGAAGGCGTTGCAAGAAACACTACTGGCCAGGTTTACTACCCTGAATACTTGTATACCTGTCTCAAGAATGGGCAAGAGATGGAACTTGATGCATTCATGGTGGGAGAATCCGAAATTGCGAAGAAGTTGATCATCGTGGCAATGTGGTGCATTCAGTGGTTCCCGGTTAATCGGCCCTCGATGAAAACAGTGATTAAGATAATGCAGGGAAGTATTGAGAGTAGAAATTCCTCCAAATCCTTTTGTCGGATATGATACAACTGAAAATGGAGCTCATGTCATCACTCTGGACTCTATTTTGGAGTAGGAAAGGTTTTTTGTCACGGCCATAAAGGCTAGCTACGACTTTAATTATGATAAAAAATGAGTCATTGTCTATTTAATTGTTTGTTTAATTATGATAGAAAACATTGTCTAAATGTTGCTTCGAAGTGAATGATGGGCGACTGTACTTACTCTTCATAAAACTTGTCCCTAATTTATAACGGAACCATTGGATGTGTTCACTAATACTTAATCAAGGTACTATTTTTCTTCGTTGGTCGAATGATTGCTCGACAGATTGCTCGACAGTTTATGCTCTCAAGCAATAAGTAATTTGTGTTCAATCGATCAGTTGATTGTGTATTAAATATGAGATTCCAAATCTCCTACCCCAAACTTTCTATCATTCTTGTAATATTTGATCATTTGATGCTCAATTCTAACACCATTCATGTACTACTTTAATTCAATATACCATGAAATTAAAGTAATAGTGAATGGTTAAGCTTGTTAATTAGGTAGGACTCGTGTAATTTTTGTCCCAAAAAATTAGTTATATTTAAAATGCATTTAATTTAATATCTTGTATAAATAGACATATTCATCAAGTAAGTCAAGTTAGATTTTCCTAAAACTCAAACTTTATTTGTTTCTCTATGAATTGAATCAATTAAACACGAGCCCAACTTTGCTTTAGTTGAGTTTAGGTCAAATTTAAACTGTACCTTATCTGCCATTAGTTGTTGAGCTTAATCAAGTTTTGGCTCTCCATGACTTTTCACAATAAGCAAGTTAACTAACCTGTTCAGTAATTTTTTTGTCAAAATCATAGTTGTAAAAATCAACCGATTTTACTCGGCTCGCTATAAAATTGAGTCAAAATAATGGCGAATTATTAGAGTAAAAATCAGCGGATCTAAATTGATCCGAGCCGATTCTCACCCTGAGTCAACGACACCGAGAATCGGCCAATTTAGGAGGGACGGCGGGTGGGGGGGGAGGAGATTTGGCGGCTGGAGTGGGGGGTGGGGGGTGACCCAGACGTGGGGGGAGACAGGGGTGGGATGGGGTGATGCTTGGCGGGGTGGCGGCGGACGGCGTGGGAGGGAGGAGATCTGGCTTGGGGGATGGGAAAAGGTAAGTCGGGTGGAGGCGAATGAGGTGGTAGTTTATGTAAAAAAATTTGAGTCATTCCTTATTCGAGTTAATAATAATAAAATAAATCTTTAAAATATAAAATAAAATATAATAAATAAAATATAACTAATAATAGTCTAATAATATATTCTATAATGATAAGGGGGGCAGAGGGGAGAAGATCAATGAATAATTTTGACCGATTGAAGTGAATCGATTTTTGTCCGATTTTTTACGAATTGGTCCAATTCAATGACTCCTTTTAAATTTGATTCAATGTCTGATACAAATATTTGCAACTATGGTCAAAATAACAATTTGAAATATTAATATAAAGGTTTAGAGGTTTTTACGAAAAAATACTTATTTTTATAACATTTTCATGACGTCAAACCTGGTGTAAAATTTTCAATATTGACCTTAGTTTTAAAATTATTCCAATTTTTTTCTAAAATAATTTATTTAAAATAAGGTATTAATGAAATATTTTGGAAGCTTTGGCTACTCGTTTGATGATGTGAGCTTGCCAAATTTGATATGGCCACCTCAAAATATTTTTTTAATAATTTTTTTTGAACTCTTTTAAATTCATGAAAATTTATGCCATTCTTAAAAATTTTACAATACATTTAAAATTTTCCAATAAAAACAAATTAGCTTTGTTCGTAAAAAATTAAAATAATAGGAATATATATATGGTTATGTTACCTACATCCGGTAGTAACATAAAAAGTTGAACACAAACCAAACTAAAAAGAAGGGCACAAAAATAAAAGTTGTACTACTTGGAGCCACGCGTAACTCCAATTGATTCGAGCAAGGTTGATCTTTCTATTAGTTTGGCTAAAACAAATTGAAATGTAATCTTGAACAACAAACCAAAGATACATTGTTTGGTAACTGAATAAAATCCTAAATATAAGCAGTAACTAAATCATATAAACTAAATTAGATTTGATTTCTAGCTAAATATCCCTAAATAAACCAAATGTACCCCTCTTTCTTTATTTCTCAACCTTCATCTCTCTTTTAATAACGACGATTCAAATGATTTGTGGTTTCGCGATCTTGTATTAGATTCGAAACTAAAGTAGTATTCTAGTTATGACTAGATTAAAACCTAAACTAAAGGAGCATCAAACCAAACTCTTGAGACGAGTCGGGATGGTTCTATTTGTTCGGTTAACCAAACTATGTTGAACCAAATATTCGAGCACAAATTAATTTATAATAACACTATTTTTTCGAAAAAAAAAACAAATTGAATTGTAGTCTTGAACATCAAACTAAAGTTACATTGTTTGGTAACTTAATAAAATCTGAAATATAAACATTTACTAAATCAAATAAATTAAATTAGATTTGATCTCTAATTAAATGTCCCCAAATACACCAATTGTATCCCCTCACTCCGTATCTCTCAACCTTCATCTCTCTTTTAATGACGACAATTCAATTTGATTTGTGGCTTTCCACATCTTCTATTAGTTTCCAAACCAAAGTAGAATTCTAGTTATTACCAAATTAAAACCTAAACGAAAGGAGCATTAAACCAAACTCTTGAGAGGGTCATTCTGTTTGGTTGATTAACCAAACTATGTTGAACCACATATTTGAGCAAAAATTAATTTATAATAAGGGTATTTTAAAAAAAACAAATTGAATTGCAATCTTGAACAACCAACCAAAGTTAATTGGTACCCAAATAAAATCTGAAATATAAACAGGAACTAAATCAAATAAATTAAATAAAGATTTGATTTCTAACCAAATATCCCCAAATAAACCAAATGTACCCCTCTCTTTCATCTTTCAACCCTCATCTCTCTTTTAACGACGACGATTAAATTTGATTTGTAGTTTTCCACCATCTTGTATTAATTTGGAAACCAAGTTATAACCAGAACCGAATATTCGAGCACAAATTAATTCATAATAATGCTATTTTAAAAAATACAAATTGCTCATTATTCCAAGGTGAATGAGCTGGATGATGAAGACATCTTGTTCCTCACCAACAGCGTGGCTGTTTATTTGGAGATGGGAAGGTGCGATCTTTTCACGATTTTAAATTCTTTGTTTCTTGTTTTCTCATTGTTAATGTTTCATAGGCGGTGATTTTACTGTGTAGTAATATGCTGTTAGTCTTTGCTAGGGGTGGACGAATTACCGAGTCTGACCGAAGTCTGAAGCATGTTCGACCGAATTTGACCAATCAAATTTTACCGAATAAAAATAAACTAAACATGGACATTTTTTATCCGACCGAATGACCGACCGGGTGTCGAATATTTTATATCAATAACATAATGCCTTCAACATTTGTGAATTAATATTTTATTCTATGAAAATTTCTAATCATGATACACATTAAAATTAATTAAGTACATGCATAAAATTGATATTTAATATCGAAAATAACCCAAAATAACTTACATAGAAAAAAGATAAAAGTCATCATCATACTTAGGAATTTAGAACACTATATTCATATCAACAAGCGTATCAAACCACTTACTATATAGTTAGAATGCCCTCAATTTTAAAATTTAGTTTGTATACATTTTCACGTCATATAAAAGATAATCTATGTATAGACTCTTTAAAGTAATTTTTGATATCAAAATATAATACAATATTGCATATACTTCAAAGACAAAATATTTTAGTAGTTGATTCTTCATCGAGTTCACTTACATGAAAAAATATACAAAAAAGTTAATTACTTATAGAAATATTTTATAAATATTAGAAGAGTAGAAACTAAATATAACATTCTCACATATTATTGACACAATCATCAATATCTTCTCATTCTTTAATATTTATTGTTCCAAATAATTTTGATGATAAACTGATTTATTTCTCTACAAGTAAAAAATATAGTAGTAAGAGAAGAATATATGTTAAAAAATATATCAAAAATAAAAAATACATGGATATAAAGTATGAATTACCTTCATATTCATTCCTTAAGCAATTTTGGATACATATGATAAAAAAGAGTTATTATTCTTTGTATTTCATGTTGATTTTTGTCATGTTTCGAGTTGTTTATACTTCAATTTTATTAGTTTAAGAGTTTATTATTTATTATTAATAATGTGAGAAATCATTGTGATTTTGGTGTAAAAAGTGCTAATTATGTTGTTCTAACAGGGTATAAGAGTTTGAAGACAATCCAGAACGAATTCGGTGCGAAATTGAGCGAAAAAGTGAATTTTGGAATTATTGCAACAGTAAAATTGTCTCGGGTACTGTAGCGGTGATCGAGCGTTGGTACTGTAGAAAAACCAAGAGTAGAGCGGTTGAGTGCTAGGATTTTGAGCGCCTGAACGCTGGCGATGGGAAATTTTATTTTTCTGATATTTATGAAGATCCTGGTGGACCCCAATTATAATTTGGGTTAATCCAATGTAAACTTTGACAAGGGTTTTAAAAGAAAAAGGAGGAGAATAATAAAAGACGGCAAAAAGAGACGGCTCGAAAGACTGGGAGGAACGACGAAGGAATTGGATCAGAAAAATAATTAGCTTTCTTGAAAAGAATTTTTCTTACTCTGATTTATTTTTCTTTGTGATAAATTATGTCTTTCATTATCAAAAATAAATTTTTTGAGTTTATTTGAATATTTTTTGGAGTAAATTCTTTTCTAGGATTTTGAATGAAACTTAGTGCATGGATTAATAAAGGTTATTAATTTTTATTTATATGATTGTATTTTTTGATCATCTATTCTATTCTATTCGTTAATGTGAGCATTAGATGGGTCATGTACTGATTGATATACATATTTAATCTTGTATAGAGATAGAAAGATTAGATTTGTCATTTAATAAAATAGTCTTTGTTCATTTATTTTAGGTGATTTACATATTAGATAGAGATATATTCATATCTCTTGGGTAACTGTTAAGGGCAGAACTTAATGTATCATTTACATACGAAATTTCATAGAGATATATAAGTTGAGTGCAAATGATAAGTTTATGGTGAATCTAAGAGATGTCATAAATAATTAATTATCATGGTTAATGGTTCTAATGTTTAATTTATAGGTAAAAATTATAACTTTAATTATATAGAGTACTAAGTGAAATTGAAAATCCTATGTTTGTCGTTTTGAAATCAAATCATCATTTAAATATTACAATTTTAGATTAATTTAGTCATAATTTATAATTAAATCATTATTTGAACTTGTATTCGTTTAAGTATAATTAATTAAATTCGTTTTAAGAATTGAGAATTTCTATTACGAATTCCTCGTGAACGATACTTTCTTATCTCTTTTATTACTTGATTTGGTATGTGCACTTGCATTATAATTTTCACATCAACATACCAAAGCTTAAAGTGTTTTGAACTCAAATTATTCTTAATTGAGCCAATAATTTGTTTTCCAATACTAAATAATTATTCGGAGGAAACAGTTGACATATGAATGATTAAAACATATTGAATAATTTTTTTCAAATTAGGATATTTTACTATGTTCAATCTCCACCATGATTATATAACAAATCGCTTATCTACTACATCGACAAAAAAAAAATAGTTGGTTCATCTAAATAATTTTTCGAATCAGTTCGTGTTGACTAATTTGATAAACATTCTATAATCAATTTATTTACTCCTTGCAATTTCCCACTTAGGCCTCTAATAAGGTGAATAATTGATGAACATTTAATTCTAATAGTGGCCTTCTTTGACACACATCTATCCATCTATAGATTTTCACATTAATCTTATGTTTTGAATTTTCCCATTGTAATATAATATTTCTTTATTCAAATATTTTTTAAAAAATTTATTTTAATATTTATGCTAATTGACATGAGAGAAACTAAGAAAAATAAAATAGATAACAATTATATAAATGATATACTAGTTATTTGTGAGAAAAAATAAAATTTTTAATAAAATAAATAATTAAATAACAAAATAAATATGAGACGAAAATAATTTCTTATATTGAATAAATTTTGACCGTGTCCAACAGTGACCAACTTGACTGAAGATTTTTAACCGTGAATGGCCGACTTTTTGACTAAGGTTAAGTGGACAAACGTGGACGTTACCCTATGCCCACCCCTAGTCTCTTTGCACATTTATGCTAATAACTTGGTGAATTTTTTTCCCTTGACTTCATTGTGTTTAATTGATATCCTACCTGCTTCACATACTAAAATGAAAATTATCTGTTTCCTCTATATGGCTGGATGTTAGTTTGTCTAAATTGAAACTCCGATGAGTACAGGTGATGGGGTTATCCTGCTATTGCATTTAGAATATTGTGCCTGTTGAGTCAATTCATGCTTGGGGAATCAATTTTTGGGTTATGAATTAGATGTTGTAGACCAATGATGTGAAACGATAACGTTTATATTTTTACTCATATTGAGGAATATTGCGTACCCCAGATCTCTGCGTTTCTTGTTTGCCACTACATTTTTAAGATTGATATATTTAAAATGTTATTTCTAAATGTTTTCTTTTTGGTGCTTGTTTCAGTTCCGATGAGTGTATCAAGGATTGTGACAAAGCTGTGGAAAGAGGTCGAGAGCTTAGATCTGACGTTAAGATGATTGCTCGAACCTTGACAAGGAAGGGAACGGCTTTGGTGGTGAAGTTGACTAAATCTTCCAAGGATTATGATATTGCAATTGAAACTTCCCAGAAGGCTCTGATCGAGCATAGAAATCCTGACACTTAAATGAAACTGAATGACGCAGAAAGAGCTAAGAAGACCTGGAGCAGCAGGAATATTATGATCCTAACATGTCAGATGAAGAGCGTGAAAAGGGTAATATTGCCTTCTCCATTACTTTCACATGTGTATTTGTCTGGTATTTTAATGGCTTAGAGTACTTAAAGGTTTATTAAGATAGGATGCTGGCCTTTGGGTTCTTAGTTGGTATTCATTATTTTTTTTCGTAATAGTTAAAAGTTTTATTGTGTAGTATCATGCAAAAAATGAGATGCTTCTAAGGAAATCTATTGAGTGTTTCCATGATCTACTTTTCTTTGAAATTGCTATTTGATAGTGGCCGTTTTACTTTATTTTAATAGAACATGCTATCTGACAGCAAGAATGTCTGGTGATTATAACTGAAATCCTGCTATAAGTTTGTAGACCACTTCTCATTAAAGCATAGGCTCGTTAGGGTAAGAGATGGGTAGTACATTCAGGGTCAAGTGAGACTTAATTGTGTAGGAATGGGATTTCTTCAACTAAGCATATCCGCTTCCTTCCATTTTCATTCTCATCTGTTTTTTCTTTTTTTCTTTTTTCTTAGTTTTTTTTTCAATATAAGTGATGACTGCTTTAAGCAGCACAAATATCTAGAAAACTGTGAAACATTACACTGAAGTTTTACGAAGAAACCCAAATGATCCAAGGGTAATTTTTTATCTTTGCTACTGTGTCACTGTAATTTGTGCTTGTAATTTTAAAAGCAGTTATATCACCGTTGACGGTTTTTCTTGGGGCTAATTTTGTGTGATGTGTAATCTCATTGTTGCTGTGATTTTGATACACTGACTGGTATTCTGGTTACGCTGATCGCTTGTGGCATTTCAGTTTTACAGTAACAGGGCAGCTTGTCACACTGATTCGGGTGCCTTGCCCGAAGGCTTGAAGGATGCTGAGAAGTGCATGGAGTTCGATCTAACAATGGCGGAATATAGTAATATGCATCGAAAGCCGTGGACATACGCTGGTGGATATCGGCGGAATAGTAGTTCAAGGATTCTCCGATCTCTGCAATGGTAGAAGCTACAACGCTGCAATTTTCATGATGGAAGTTAGAATCGTAGTCACTGATGGAGAGAAGCACTGCCTGTAGGGTGTGGTTAATTTCTCAAGAGCTGTTCAAACAAGGAGAGGTTGCTACATAGGAGTTTGGTAACAGAAAAGAGCATTCTCCCAGCACTACTTGCTTCGTCATTTCTGTGAATGGTAGTCCTATTAGTAAAGACCAAAATGTAGTATGTGTATCTATAGCGAGGTAAAGACGAGCAATTATCAGGTTTGAGACCCGGATCGATGAGGCGGATGGTCATATTCGTGGTATCAATTGATTTCACTTGATAAGATTTCATTTGGCTCTGATCATTCACACGTATCATGGCCTGGTTGTCTTCACAAGACGGGTCCCAACTTTTGTCCGGCATATAAAAGGTACATCATGCTTTGGAGTTGCCCACAGGGAAAACCATTGCAAGTGCTGCTTCTTTGGAGCAAAAGAAGAAGAAGAAAGAAGGGAATTGTGGCCCAATACGAGTACCCCCTGCACTCCAATATTCTACAGCTCTCTGAACGATGCCTTGGTTTTAAGCAAGCAAGATGGAAATCACTCAAATGTTACAATTAAGTGCTTTGTACGAGATGAAGGTTTAAATTTTTCTCACTAGATGAAGCTTTCGCGATGGTTTCCTACCTGTTTCCTGAGTGACGTAGATGTCGGTCATGCGTGGGGCATTTTGTGTGGAAAAAAAAGACCGGCAAGTGGCGATGACCTCGTTTGCAAGACTTTGGCCGAAACCTCTTGGTAAGTCATGTAGAAGAGCATGCGTGAGACGTAATTGAAAATCTTATCAATTATATATCGGCCAGCTCATAAATGAATTCAACGAATTGAAAGGTCAAAAGTCTGCAAATTACTCATAAAACAACCAGATTAGCTCAAGGGAAGGAGTAATAACTGATCAAGTATTTTTTTCCACTCGAGGACCTGGGTTCCCGTCTAACGCACGACTAAGATCTTTTCAGAGTGATCAGATGCATACAATTCAATACATCACGATGAAGACGGGGAAAGAGTTCCTGTCAATCCAAGACTACCTAGGTAGTGGCCATTGGTCTGTGAGGAAATGAGATAAACAATAGATGAGCGGAGAAGACTAGCAATGCTAATGTATGACTTTGCCGGTCCCTTGAAGGACGTAGAAGGATCAGGCCAACTGCAAATTGGAAGCTGTATGTATATATATGGATAGATAGTCGATAAACTGAAATATTCCCAAATTTTTATGAATATATTTTTATTGTTGTTGAAGCGTCATGATCAGATCAAAGACAAGGGTAGTGTTCCTTCTCCTTCTCCTGATGATCAGTAGCAGCACTATAGTGCCCACCATGTGCCGAGTAGGATTAATGGCATCTGCCCATGACCAACATGATCGAGTAGTTCCGGGTAGTGATGAGAAGTGCAAGCCTAGCAGATGCCGTGCTGAAGGGCCTCGAATCGAGTTTCCGTTCAGGAAACGGGAACAGCTTCCGCACTGCGGATACCCTGGATTCGAAGTCTCGTGCACGGCCGGCGACACTCTCATTCATCTCCCCGGTTACTCGCAGCCACTCAACATAACCTACATCTCTTATGGAGGTTTTGAAATGCTGATAATATCCCACGACTGCCCAGTGGACGTCCTCTTCCGCGTCAACTTCTCCTCTACGCCGTTCCTTTTTTGTTCTAGTTATTATTATTATCATGGATGTGAAATGGCGTCGGTATCAGAGAAAGTGGAGATAACAAAGATCGAGTGTTCAAGTCGAATTACCGATTATGATCAGCCGCTGGTCGAGGTGAGTTGCCTAAGCCAAGGGCCCAACGACCATGTCTATGTAGCAATTACCGAAGACGTCGATTGGGCTACGCTCCCAAGCGCCTGCCGAAGGGGACCGACCATCAGCATTCCATCAGACTCTTATTTTTCGGCTCCTTATATTTTGGTTTCTATTCATATCGATCAGGTAGTGTCACTCACCTGGGTTCTGCCCGGTTGTGAAGACTGCGCTCGTACTGGAGGAACATGTCAGTTCGCTAACAGCACTACTAACAGGACCTTTTGTAAATTACATGATACCCCAACCACTACTACTCAATATTATGATCCTTTGGTTTACGATCACAATCACGAAGGTATATTTTCATTGAAAACTGAAAAACTTTTGATAATACATGCCTTGACAGTGATTCTAGTCTTGTAATTGTAGGATGCAAGTCTGATTATTTTTTTGCTTTTGTAACAGGAAAAGGCCGTTCAACAAAATATGTCATCTTAGGTATATATGAAATTTCTGTCGTCCGGTCGTGTTGAATAAATAATCACAAAATTTATCCCTTAATCGCAATTCAAATTCTGCAGGTGTGATACTTGGGGTTGTGTTTATAGCATTGGCCTCCGGAATTGCTTACTGCAAAGTCCAACAGCATAAAAAATCCACCAAGGAAAAATTGGAAAAGCAAAAGAAGGTAGATAAGTTCTTGGAGGACTACAAATCTCTAAAGCCTTCCAGGTACTCGCATGCTGACATCAAAGCCATGACCAGTTGCTGGAAAACCAAGTTGGGCGAGGGAGGCTATGGAACTGTTTATGAAGGTGAGCTTCCAAATCAATCTCCTGTGGCTGTTAAGGTCCTAAAAATCTCCGTTGATGACGGAGGAGACTTCATCAACGAAGTCGGCACCATTGGAAGAATCCACCACGTGAATGTGGTCAGGCTTCTCGGCTTTTGTGCCGATGGTATTCATCAGGCACTCGTATACGAGTTCATGCCAAATGGGTCGCTCGACAAGTTCATCTTCTCGAGAGAAGGCAGAGGAAAAGTTGGGTCTTGGGAATTTCTGCTGGACATCGCCACTGGCATAGCTCAAGGGATTGAATACCTTCATCAGGGATGTGACCAGCGCATTCTCCATTTCGACATCAAACCCAGCAATATACTGCTGGATCAGAACTTAGAACCCAAGATTTCTGATTTCGGGCTGGCAAAGTTGTGTTCCAAGGATGCCAGTCTCGTGTCCATGAGCGCAGTGAGGGGTACGATGGGCTACATCGCACCAGAAATACTCACTAGGAATAGCCGAAATGTTTCCAGCAAATCAGACGTATATAGCTATGGTATGTTGTTGTTGGAAATGGTTAGTGGTAGGAGGAATATTTTTGAAGGCGTTGCAAGAAACACTACTGGCCAGGTTTACTACCCTGAATACTTGTATACCTGTCTCAAGAATGGGCAAGAGATGGAACTTGATGCATCCATGGTGGGAGAATCCGAAATTGCGAAGAAGTTGATCATCGTGGCAATGTGGTGCATTCAGTGGTTCCCGGTTAATCGGCCCTCGATGAAAACAGTGATTAAGATGATGCAGGGAAGTATTGAGAGTCTAGAAATTCCTCCAAATCCTTTTGTCGGAGATGATTCAAAAACTGAAAACGAAGCTCATGTCATCACTCTGGATGCTATTTTGGAGTAGGAAAGGTTTTTTGAAGTAAGAAGAAGAAAAAGGAGTCGTTGTCTTTTTAATTGTTTGTTTAACTATGATAAAAAACATTGTCTAAATGTTGCTTCGAAGTGACTGAGGCGCAACTGTGCGTACTCTTGATAAATTGCATCGAATGTTCTTGTCCCCAATTTATAACGGAACCATTGGATGTGTTCCGTAATACTAAATCAAGGCACTATTTTTCTTCGTTGGTCGAAATGATTGCTCGATAGTTTATGCTCTCAAGCAACAAGTAATTTGTGTTCAATCGATAAGTTGATTGTATATTAAATATGAAATCCAAATCTCCGATTCTTTTTAACATTCTTGTAATATTTGATCATTTGATGCTTAATTCTAACACCATTCATGTACTACTTTAATTTTGATTTACCATGAATTCAAAGTATTAGTGAATGGTTAAACTTGCTAATTAGGTTGGACTCGTGTAATTTTTGTCCCAAAGAATTAGTTATATTTAAAATGCATTTAATTTAATATCCTTTATGAATTGATATGTTCATCAAGTAAGTCAAATTGAATTTTCCTCAAACTCGATCTTTATTTGTTTCTCTTTGAATTGAATTTGAAAAATCATTCTTTAGATATATGTGTTAACTAACCCATTCACTAATTTTTTTTGTCAGAATAACAATTTGAAATATTAATATAAAGTTTTAGAGATTTTTATGAATAAAAATAGTTATTTTTATAATATTTACATCACATCAACCCCGGTGTAAAATTTTCAATAATGGCCAGAGTTTTAAAGTTATTCCAATTTTTTAAATGATTTATTTAATAAAATTATTAATGAAATATTTTGGAGGCTTTAGGTACTGGTTGGGTGATGTGAGCTGGCCAAATTTGGTTCCCTCGATGGCCACCCCAAAATATTTTTTAATGATTCTTTTTTATTTTGAACTCTTTTAAATTCATGAGAATTTATGCCATTGTTAAAATTTTTACAATAGATTTAAAATTTTCCAATAATAGTAAATTAGCTTTTTTAATAAAAATTTAAAATAATATATGAATATATGTGGTTATGTTACCAACGGTCCATTACTAACATAAAAATGTGAACACAAACCAAGCTAAAAGAAAGGCGAGTTGAAGTACTTCGAACTACATGTAACTCCAACTGATTTGAGTAATGTTGATCTTTCTATCAGTGTGGCTAAAATCAAGTTGGATTTTAATCTTGAACAACAAACCAAAGTTACATTGTTTATTGTTTGGTAACTGAATAAAATCCAAAATAAATGCGGTAACTAAATCAAATTTGATTTCTAACCAAATATCCCCAAATAAACCAAATGTACCCCTCTCTTTATCTCTCAACCTTCGTCTCTCTTTTAATGACAATAATTCAATTTGATTTGTGGTTTCATTTATCTTTTATTAGTTTAGAAGCTAAAGTAGTATTCTAGCTATGACCAAATTAAAACCTAAACTGAACTCTTAGACAAGTCGCAATCATTCTTTTTGGTCGATTAACCAAACTATGTTGAACCATATATTCGAGTACAAAGAAATTTATAATAACATTATTTAAAAAAAACAAATTAAAATGTAATCTTGAACAACAAACGTTATATTATTTGGTAACCGAATAAAATCCGAAATATTAACAGTAACTAAATTAAATTTGATTTATAACCAAATATCTCCAAATAAACCGAATGTACCCCTCTCTCTTTATCTATCTCAATCTTCATCAATTATAACAATTTAATTGAATTTGTGGTTTACTCATCATGTAGTAGTTTTGAACTAGTCATGGATGGGAAAATTGGTCGATTCTACTCGTAATCGGCCGATTTAAATAGGATTGGACGCAAAAAAAAAAGGCTTTGAGTAAATTATTAAAATATCTTTAATATTATATTAAATAAATTATTTATGAATAGGTAAAATGAGAATTATAAGTTTATAATAACGGAAATACCCCTTACTCCTCCGTCGCTGAGGCCGTCACAAAATCGAGG
>JAVDBV010079785.1:0-19538 GCA_032619315.1 Piper longum | reverse complement strand
CCGACCTAACCGGGGCCTGTAACATGCCGATTTGGTTCACGAGGGTGAACCGGATTTGGGGTGTTACATTTTTGAACTTAAGATACCATTGGTCGGAAGCTTGTTTCAGGCCATATATTGATTTGTCCAAGTTACACACCAAATTCCTGAGCCTCCTCCCATAAATTGGTATGAAATCAACATTTATTTAGTGATTACATGTAATTTATCCTTTCATGCTAAATAAATTCTGGGCAGCTATTACCAGCTGCTAGGTGGCGATTGTGAGATGCCACTAAGAGTGGGGAAGACGGCTGCCATAATCGGCTAGCCGCCTGAGCATTTGCAAGGGTGGCAATAATTGACCTCTAGAAGTGGAGGAAAGTAACCTTTATTAGTGAACTTTGATTATTTATATTTATATTTTTTGAAAAGTTGGTATATATAATCTATGCAAAAACTAATTGGCCGAAAAGAAGGTTAGTTTTTTGCCAAATAATTATAGTTATGGATATGTGAAGAATTTTAAATTACCATCCTTGTAGTATGTCAGCCCCAAGGAAGGCATATTACTAAGCTAGTTTGTTACCAATATTCATGTTCAAGAGTACCACTACAAGTTATCATTTATGCTAAAAACTAAATTGTAATGTTGTAATATGTATCACCTACGAGGTGGCCAATGAGAGAAATGATTGCATTAAAAAAGGAAATTTAATTAAAACAAAAAAAATAAATAATATATAAAATGCATTAAAAGAATATATATATATATATATATATATATATGTGTGTGTGTGTGTGTGTGTGTGTGTGTGCATTTTATACAATTATTCATCATTAATATTACATTGAAATTGCATTTTAATTATTATTTGTTTCACATTAAAATTTAATTAAATTGTGTATGAAATAATACCCATAAATGTTACGATTAAATATTTATTAAAACATAAGCCTGTTAGTTTTCAAAGTGGTATGGTTTAGAAAAATTAAAAATTTAACTATATAATTTCAATTGTTCTTCCAGTAATGCTAAACTAATGTTTATCGTGAACAATTGAAACTATTATTTGTAATGCTAAGAGGTCACTCGAAGGTAGGCCATTGCATTTTAATTAAGGACATAAAACGGACATATTGATATACTTAGTTAATATATTCTTTTTGAAAGATCACTATAAAGGATAGAACTCTAACACCAAAACGAAAAATGTGATTAATTGGGTTCAAAATAGTTTAATCCATCATAATTAAAACCTATCATGAAATTTTAAGTGATTTATACTTGAAGTGATTAACCAAAAGATGTGACTATAAATCTAATAAATCAACAAATGATCTATTAACAAATTTGCAACCAATTGTATGTGTTGATGAACTTGTCAAACCAAACATAAGATGTGAGACAAATAAGTTTAGCAAAATAGATCAACCAAAATAAGGTAAGAACTACGAACAATACAAATGGATTTTTTAAAAGGTTTTAAACTCATACTTCTCTCTTCTACACCATCTTATCAACCGGATAAATAGATCTTCTATGCTTAATTATGCCCAACTTTTGATTGTTATAATCATTTGTCCTTCACCAAGCTCAACCCCAGTGCTTTTCAAGCTCACATGTCCTTCACTACACTCAACCCCAAGTTGGTTTTACAAGTCATATGCTTGTCCTTTACCCCTTGGCCTCAAACTTGACTTCACAAGCCAACCAAACACGTATAGCTTATGACAATTAGTTACCACTCCACACTTGGAGAATCACACGACCACTAGTATAAGCACACACAAGATCACATCCAAACTTGCACTCACTAATCACACCTGACTAGTATTACAACAATCCTCTCAAGATCAAGAAAATTTTTAACAATACAATCACTCAAAAGTATAATAACCAATTGTAGCATAATCTCTTGAATTTGAAAGTTAAGAGCTTGAAAAATGTAGCTTTAATAAAGAATGCATAATTGAGAATCCTAATTCTCAATCTTTCTTCTTTTTCCTTACTTGATGTTCACATTGAACTCTAACCTTTCTTCATAGATCATGCTTCCTATTTATAGTCAATCCATGGTTTCTAACCACTTGAATAATTAATGTTGAGAGCTAATCCATGGTTTCTACGCACTTGGGTAATCAATGTTGAGAAGTCTTCTCCGAATTCCAACTATAATTTCTCACTCAAGTTCAAATTCAAATAAGTTCAAACCTTTAAGCTCCACCTAGACATTCTAGTCTTCAAGGTTTCATCAAAACTTTAACACAAGTCAAAGCCCAAGTCCGAGACTTCAAGACCAAGACCAACTTTAAAGTCCAATGACTTCATGTCCAAGTTCAAATACAATTCGAAATGTCATCACATTCTAAATTAATTTAATTATAGTTGAACATTGAATTAACTTATTTTAATTCAACTGAATCACAATATGATTTAATGTTTTATCATCAAAATCGGAGATGAACAAGTTCAGGATTTAATACTTTTATCCAAAGATAACGTCCATATTAATTTGGGGGGTATTTAATTGTTTGTTAAAAATTCTTTAATTAGTATCCATTATAGTTAAATTTGTATTTTAGGGATCACCGAAGGTAAACTTATTATACATAGCAATAATCCATTAATTTAACTCAAAGCATTAAAGAGTTAGCATATGTTATTAGTTTATCGTAATAAATACATTTGGACTAGGAAATGAGGTGGCTAAGTTTAATAGACAAAATTATGTTGAATGGACTGAACAAATCTAGTTTCTCCCACTAATTTAACTATTTTCAATGAATTGAGCATTGCCAAATTTAACTATTTTTATACTATGGTTAAGATATCACAATCTCAACCCTATTGACTTTTCAAAATAACTAATGAAATAGCCATCAATGGTCCTTCCATCGAGTTTTCATTCATGTAGCTTGTTGCCTTACTTCTGTTGGGCAACCCCAAACATGGAGATGCATTAAACTAAGTATCTACCCTATCTAAAATTCATAAGGAGTCTTTTCAATTGTCTGATGAGGGAAAACCCTATTAGTAGATATGTTGCCATCTGTAATGCATTCATCCACTATGGTATGAATACAATTCTATAACTTAACATGTTCTGAACCATGTCCATGAGTGTACGATTTCGCCATTTAGCTATACTATTTTGATGAAGGATACTAGGCATTGTGTAGTGCGCACAAATGTCTCAATTTTAAAGTAACTTTACAAATGGAATTAGATTTTGACCATTTTCGTCAAAATTTTCATTATATTCACCATATTGATTAGATCTCACAACTTAAACCATCTTGTTTAATTTTATTTCCACCTCATTGATTAATATTTCTAAAGCATTCACAAGATGAGATTTTTAAAGCAATAAATACAAGTATCATTATGTGAGAAATGGACAATGAAAATAATAAACATGTTTGGCCATTTAATGAAGTAACATAGAAAGGACCACAAATATGGTGTGTATTAATTGAAGTGGTTCTCTGCTTCTTATGGTGGGATATTTTAGTGTGTGATTTGTTTACTTGCCTTTTAAACAATCTACACAAATATCCCAACCAATAAAATTCAGCTGAGATAAGACTTGATTTATTACTAACCTTTTATTTTTTAGATACATGACCTAATCTTTGATGTCATAAGAAAATAGTGTTCATTTTTTACACTATGTTTAAGATCAAAACTATGTGTAACATTTAATAGAAATTCAACAACAATGTTCATAAATGTTGAAATGATATAAATCATTAATCAAAGTACTAGACCTATAACAACACTGTTCTTTATATAATGAGAATATATTATGTTCAATCTTAAAATTAAAATCTAATTTGTCCAACTTTCTAATAGAAACTAAATTTCGAAACCAATCGGGAATATATAGACACTTTTTAAGATCCAAACGACAATCTATATCCATGATCAATTTATATGTCTCAATTCCCTCAATTCATGCCTAGATATGGCCCTAACTAAAAATATTTAGAATTAGAAGGATGAGAGCAAAAACTAAAATTATTTGCAAAGTTATGAAAAAAGCTATGTTGTTTGGTTTTCTATCAATTCCATCAATCAAATACATATAGTAAAGAGCAAATATTACTTAACCCCCATAGAATTAGTGAAATCATTAGTTAACCCCTTCTTTCAGAAAAAGATTAAAATATAACTTCACCATGCTCAAAACTAACCCAATTAGGCAAACATCATAAGTGATGAGATGACGGGATCACAAGGACAATGTCACATCAAAAAATAAAAAGAGTTAAAATTAATTAAAAATATTTATTTTAAATAAAGAATTGAAAAAAATAATAAAATATTCTATTTTATTTATTTTCTTACTAAAAGTCTAATTTTTAACCCATATGTTAAATAAATAATATTATATCATCTCACATACGAGTTCAAAAAAATGACCTTGATGGAAAATCAAATAAAATGATAATTTAATTTATTTTATTATTATATATTTTATTTTAGTGTATATATTTTATTTTATATATCAATTAATTATAATAAATTTTATTTTTTAATATGGCATTACTACATCACCCATTAACAGATTGCAAGCGGGCCATATCATTTCTAAACATTTTTTGTTTAACAGTGTTAGTTTTAAGAGTGATTCAGTGATGCTTTATAAAATGGGAGGGGCCAAGAAATGAGTTGAGCTACTACAAAGCGGCCAAGTGATGATTTAACTTATTTTTAGAGGGCTAAGTGATATTTGTTGTATGGTAAAATATTGTAATCTGGATTCATGCAACTTAAACATACTAACGTCATTGAGACTCGAGCATTACGCTGCCAATTAAACGCTGCCGCAATTTCCTTTGAAGAAGACCAAACATTTGCTAAAGAAAAAGATGTATGTAGACCAAGCCATTTGGAAAAGGGAAAAGGTATACGTACACCAATTTTTCAATAATACACCGACCCACGATGCAGTTCCTATGATCTCATTTCTTTGTGCCGCAGTGTTCAAGAAGGCATTACGGGTGTGAAACCCAGAAGTGTTAGTCTGCACAATAGGAGCAGTGGCTAATGGAAAACAGCATTATGGCATTGATAGTTGGAAGGTGGCCAACCCAAATTAGCCGTGTTTACTCTGTTGACCTCAAATTTACTAGAAGGTGCATGCTTCTAATTTAAAAGTAATCGATATAGCCATCATAAGCTTACCAGACGTCGCTCAAGTACTGCTATCTATTTATCAAGTCCATTAATTATAACTTGGCCAAAATAATTAGCGATCAACAATTCTTATTCTCTCTTCATACACCTGCTACCGAAAGTAAACGAGCAAGGCTAGCTACAGGGAAATATGGGTTTTGAAGGACGAGATGAGAGATTGCTTTTGATGGCCATCTTCCTGGCCTTGGCCACTAATATTCCTTTCACCACCGAAGCAAACAGAACATTCTTCAACGGCAATTTCAGTGCTAATGAGCCGAAGAAAGTAATCGTGGGCGGAGACGAACATTGGCGCTTTGGCTTCAATTACTTCCAGTGGGCATTCAAAGCCGGACCTTTCTTCGAGAACGACACCTTAGGTGAGTTTACTTTGTTTAGCTGCTAATCAGGTCCATCACGCATTTATTTTTGTGATGTCTCTCATAAATCTTTATCTGGAAAGATCTAAATGTTTTAATAAAAATATACTTATAAATCTTTAACTGTTTAGCAGATCGTATTATTGCATTGAATGGAAAAGAATTGAGAACAAAGTTTCTTAACTTGTGTTTATTGTAATATATATTAAAGTAATCTCATTTCCAATGCTTTGGTTAAAGTTAAGTATATTAATGCGGGTGCGCATTTAGTTCGTCATGTTACACTTTGGTTGGTTTATTATAATCTTATATGTAAAATTGACATGAATGAACAAGATTTAATGATTTCATAAACAATGGATGCCCATGCCTGAAGTCTTAAATGGCCTGGTTTATAACTTATAATGGTTTTGATTAAAACCATTTACACACTGACGCTAAGCAATCTCGTATCGGATATATGTGAATTGATTTGCAGTTTTCAAGTACAAACCACCAACCAACCAGACGTTCCCTCACAGCGTATACGAGTTCACCGATTTTAGGAGCTTCATGAACTGCGACCTGAGCAAGGCCAAGATGGTGGCCAGTCCGACGCAGGGCGTAGGAGACGGGTTCGAGGTGGTGCTCCGCCGAAGGATGATGCCCTACTTGTTCGCATGCGGGGAGAGGAACGGGCTGCACTGCCGGGTCGGGAAAATGAAGTTTGCGGTGATGCCTTTCCTTCGTTTTCCATTTCCTTGCCCTCCTACTCCTTCGCATGCCTAAAGCTTTTCTTCTCAGGACGTAATATATAAGATAAAAATGCAAGTTCACAAATGGGACTAATATGTCATGGCATTTAATGTTGAAACACCGAATGAACGAAATGATGTTTTTTATCTTGATATACATTAAATAAAGCAATATTCTCATAATAGTGGCATGCAAATTGTACAAGTCAGTTGTTAATTCTTTGCCATGCCAAATATTTTGGAAAAGCCTTCGTTGAAAACGATTCTGCAAAGAGCCAAAATTTGTTAGGCAATCGACAATAAATGTTGGGTTATGGGATTGAAAATGCATCATATGATATAAAAAAGAAAAGAAAATATATTTCATTATCACGACTATGTTTTCCCAGTTAAATGATTATAAGACAAAACGTATTGTTACAGACATATTTAAAGTCTTTACCTACACTGGTATTACAAAATATACGTTGATCAATTGTCAAATTTTATGATTCTGATTTTAATCAGTAATCAATACCAAATCATTTATCAGCCTACCTAGTGACGGCAGGATTAGCTGACTCGCTAATACCACCATAAATGTATTTGAATTCATTGATGTACATCTGCAACCACTACAAAAAATTTATCACTTTTGCCTGCGATAAATCCTAAAATATATTTTAAGGTTGCATGGGTCATGCCATTATAGAAAAATGTACAGTACATAACATAAATTAGAAAATTGAGGGAAAATGTCTTAAATGTATAACACTTAGTCTACAAATTATACTAAGGAAGATGTTGTGTTTTATATCTAATTCTCATTAAATAATGAAATAGACTATAATAATTTAATATCTTAGATATAAATTTTAATTGACTTTAAATATAAATCTTAATTGAACAAAAAAACAAACTATAATAAATTTTTTTATTGTATTATTTTTATGAAAAATAAATTAAATCTTATTAGTAGGAAGTTAGAAATTTAAATTAGTCAAATTTGAACTCGTGAGTGTTATGAAGCATTTTTATGATTATTATTTTGTAAAAATTAGAAATTGAAATTAGTCGGGTTCAAAACCTTGACCCTTCGTAATATGAGGTATTTTTATTTTTATTATATTTTGATCGGATAAATCTTCTAATTTTAATCACATACTAGTATTAAATTTCCCTTCTATAAATAAGAGTAGATTGATGACTCTAGAGATAATTCTCTATGATTTACTTTTGAGATAATTTTGTATGATTTTTTGAGATGATTTCATAAGCTATCCCATTAATAAAAATAGAGGTGCTTTTTTAATGATTTAGGAACAATAAGAGGAATTTCAACAAATAGTTGAATTTAGGTCATTTTTTGTTTTTGACGGTGGTTTTATGTGTAAGAGTTCTAGTTCGAGGAAAAAGAATGAAAATTATAAGAGGAAATCAAGAAAGCAAAGGACAAAAATAAGATGGTGGTGCATTATTGCCGTTCAAGTGTGTGATTCGATGTCTCTAGATTTGAAGATTAATATCTTAAGAATACATTGAATTAGAAGCTAAAACTTTGCGGAGTTGCAGATGACGTCAAGATCCATTTCATTTGGAATTTGACGGCTTAGAGATTTCATGAAAGCATGCAGCAGGCATGAGAGATTGGATTGAAGCGAGGAAAACTTTTTCTAAGGGTTTTAATCTTTATTCTTTTCTTTTGTATTTTTTTTTCTTGTTATGACTTTGATGTTAGCAATGAATTCCTGTCCGATATTGGAATCTTCAATGGGATTAATTATTCATTGTCTAGGATTTTAATGAATCTCATATATATAGGTTAATGGTATTTATTTTTCTCACTACTTAATTATGGTTATTGGGTTGCTTATTGATTTTACACTTAATCCTTGCAATAGCTGGGCCAACTTTTTTATTATTTTATAGATTTGAATCTCTTATTCTTTATCTGAGCATGAGTTCCACCTCCTTTTTTATTAATGAAATATATATGTATATATAGGTGTGTTAATTGAGTGAGCTAGTTCGTGAGAATTTGACGTTTAGCTTAATTCGACTTGACTCGAAACTCAGACATTTAAATGCTTAAAATCGAATTCGACTTGAACTCGAATCCTACGAGCTGAGCTTAAGCAAAGTCGTACTCGACTTAACGCGAGTTGGTTATAACTCGAACTCGACTCGTAGCTTAATTTGAACTTGTCTCGATAAAATAATATAATAATATAATTTATATTATATTATATATATATATATATACTAATAAGTTTAATTGTAACTAGTTATATTTATTTATCTATAATAAACTAGAGAGATAGTTGAGATGGTATGCATTCAAGTTATGATTTTAATTGAGCCGGTTTCGAGCTCACAAATGAGTTAGGTTCGAGATAGAAAAAATTAAACAATTTAAGTTTACTCGAGTACGAATCGAGCTCGAACACATAAAAAATATTCGAGTCGAGATCGAGTATGTATGTCCAAAACTCGAGATTCGTACTAACATTGAACTATTCGAGCTCGACTCACTCGCTCGCTTAGCACCTATATATATATATATATATATTAAAAACTTTTTATATTAATAAAAAATAAATGCATACTAACTCTAAGCAAAATACAGTTGCACAAAGACAAAAAAAAATAGGAAACAAAGAAGAAAGGACTAAAAGCTAAAATCATACACGGCAGTTCAAAGGCACCCAGGCCATGCATCCCCGCACCTCTTTGGTAATCATCTTCCTCGTCAACCCAATAAGCTCATCAGTCATTACATAAACTCACCTGAATATTCTCTTTCCCATCGTCGCCGCACACTATCTTCCCTTTCGCCGGCCCCAACCGCAGCTCCGTCATTGGAGCATCCCCTTCCGCTGCCGCCGCCTTCCCGGTGCTTCGTCCTCATCATCCTCATTTCCGGTCTCCCATCGGCCGCCAGCCTCCCCTTGAGCGTGGAGTTCCAGCTGTTCTTGACGCCGTTGTCGGTCCGACCGGTGAGCAGCCGGGCGATGGTATCCCACTTGTTGCCGTGGACCCCCTGGGTGAGCAGCTGAGTTGGTTGCACCACCGGAACAGCACGACTTCTCGGACCGCCCGGGGACAGACCGGTTGATGGCTATCCACTTCCAGGGCCATGCCGGCCGACCATGGATGTCAGTGCTTGGTCCTCCTCGGGGCTCCACCGCCCCTTCACCCCTTTAACGGACTCGGCTGCCCTTTCCAATGCATGGGAGGAGGACGACAGCGGCAGGGATGGGGCAGCGCCACCTAAAGACCTTGTTATTATTATAAAATTATAAAAAATTAGGGATCGAATTTGCCTACTATAATTAAATATATATACACACTATACCAAAAGTAGCCTAGAGATAGACTCAAATTTTATAAATAAATTTTCTAATTAAATAACAATATAAAATGTAATGTTATAATCTCATAAGACTAGATTTTAATTTTAAAGATAAACTTTAATCAAATAAAAAGATAAAGTTTAATAATTTAATTTTTTTTGTTGTAGTTTGATTAATCGAATCCCACTTTTCATCATGGCCTAACTTTTAATTTCCTTTTTTCGTATAAGAGTAGATATTGTGGTGTAGCGATTTTATTTTTAAATTTTATTATAGTAACCAAATGACTTTACCATGAATATTTCACTTATTGTTTTAAAAATTGTACTTTCTAGGGCCCTTCCAATTGGTATTATGATATAAGGGTCAAATCATGAACACCATGCCACACATACAGCCGTACCGGTTTCGAATCAAATTTTCTAAAAATTACTATAATTTTAAAATAGTATCATTGCATTTTAACCACTTTTAAAAAATCAATTTGATTTGGCTTGAGGGTTAATATTAATAAATTCTTACCAATTTTAAAAATCAAACATTATTAAAATCAATATTTAAAACATTGTTTGTATAAAATCTCTAAATAGTTATTTTCACATCCAATGTCTACCTATGAAGGTAAAATTTAGTATATAATTAGGGGGAATATATTTACAAATTTAGCTAATCATTTTCGAAAAAATAACTGGGCATATCAATACATTACAAATATTATCCAAGCCCACCTAGAATCATTTTGGAGGATGGAGTCTCTTGAGCTTCATAATAGGTTCATGAGTCATAAAAAAAAAAATTCAACGATGAAATTTTATTAAGTTGGGTGGTATGTAAGATCTTCCTAAATAATTAGTTAGTTTCTAATTTAATATTTAGTAGGTAAAATCTAGTATATTAATATGGATGTGCTTACAATGTCCAACTTTGTTTAATTACTCTCGAAGACATAATTAGGTCTTGTTAGTTTGACCTTAAACCATGTCATTACACTTTGAGTTAGTTTTTATTTTGTCAATCATATACGAAGTGCATACATAAAGGTAAGAAATTTAATTGTTATACAATGTTAATAAATGTATGGAGGATGCAATTAGTATTTAAGTTTAGAACTTCCTCATATACAATTCATTATTACAACTACTTTCATAATTTAGATGAAAGGTTGTAATTCATTAAGTATCCTAGTAATTTACTTTTATATTTATTTATGTGGATTTGAAATAATCGGACCCACTAAAATGCTCAAAATAGAAGGTAGCTCACGTCTTGTATAAAGCTCTAATTATTTTTTAATAAAAAATATCTTATGTTTTACTGATTAATTATATAAATATAATTTCATACTAGATCAAGTTTATCATGTTAAATCCGGTCTAACCCAGTTCAGCCTGAATAAACCAAGTATACCATGAACCCACCACAAATCTGGTATTGGGTCCAGTGCAATTTAAAAAACATTAATTTTAACAAGGGCAATATCATCCTTCGATTTCGAGCCCCCAGCCTAATTAGTTGAAACCTATTTTTATTTTTGTGGAGTATGATTGACCTTAATTAAAAGGTTGATATCAGTCTTTTCAATTGGATGAATAAGATATCATACAATCTATTTTTAAGCCGACATTTAGAATGCCCTGAATTTAATAATATTATCGTCGATTAATTTTTTCCCCAAGTATCTCTCATATTTGTAACATCAACACCAACATAAAAAAAAATAAACAGCATATTCCAACAGATGGATCTAACAATGCTCAATATGTATATTCTATAGCCACATTAACATTTTATTAACATTTTGTTAATTTTAATATACTAAAAATATTCCACATATCAGTGAATAAACTAGGTTAAAATATTCAAAACAAATAGCCTATAAACCAGGTATGAACCGCACAAGGCATGCGGGGGACATTTTAAAGTTTTTTTTTAATAAAAAGGGTATGGGTATTGGCTAGAATGAAAATGAACTGATTTAAACAACTGAAGTTAGCATTCAAATAATTATATTGACTACATGTACTTCACTAGAAAATTTTATGAAGTGCTTTCCAGTGACCATTAAGCAAAATTACATCCAATAACATGAGATAAACTATTGTAAAATGTTAAAACCAAAAGCATAGCAACTTTTATTTTTTCAAAGCAAAAAACATAGCAACTTTAGAAAAGAGACATCTTAGACCTGGAAAGCTCTACCCATTCCTACTCATCTAATTTTCAAAGCATAATTGCTATGCGAGGTTAATCATATTTCGCAGTTGAAAGTTCCAGAAGCCATACATTACAGCACCTCCTTGGCGATCATCTTCCTCCCCGACCCCATGAGCTCACCCATCCTTATATAACTCGCCTTCCCATCGTCTCCGTACTCCACCTTCAGATTCTTCACCGCCGCCGTCCCCGGTGGCCCCAACCGCAGTTCCGTCATCGGGTCATCCCACTCCGCTGCCAATGCTACCGCCATTGCCGCTCCGCCTTCGGCACCGCCGCCTTCTTGGCGCTTCATTCTTGTTCTCTCCTCTTCGGGGCCGCCCGCCGCGGTGGCCTCCTGCCTCCGCTTGAGGGTGGAGTTCCAGCGGTTCTTGATGGCGTTGTCGGTCCGGCCAGAGAGCAGCCGGGAGATGGTGGCCCACTTGTTTCCGTGGATGCCGTGGGCGGCGACGATGATGGCGTCTTCCTCCCGCGTGAAGGGCTGGCGCCGCACGTCGGGGCTGAGTTGGTTGCACCACCGGAGCCGGCATGACTTTTCCGACCGCCCGGGGACGGAGCGGCTAATGACGGCCCAGTTCCGGGGGCCGTGCCGGGCGACGGTAGACCTCAGCTTCTGGTCCTCCTCGGGGCTCCATATTCCCTTCACCCGTTCGACGGATTCGGCTGCCATGGACTGGTTTGGTGGGTGCTCCTCCTTTGGGGGCGTAGAAGTAGAACTCTGAAAAAGAGATTAATTTTGGTAAGAGTAAATAAATGTTTTGATTTTCTGAATATCCTTGTTTGTGGTTGGCCCAAGCTTCCCGCCTTCTCTCTCAAGTTTGAAGAGAGAGTGGACTACAGTTGATCCAGGCCCGCGGGGCATGTGTCCAATGGTTCAAATTTAGGAGTAACCTTCACCATGTTATAAAAGCGTAGTCGGAGAATAAAAATGCACCATTTTAACATGTTAATAATAGTAAAAAAAGGCTTTTCCGAGCTCTTATATAGAATATATGAACTACACTTTCTATTTAGAATATTTTAGTGGCTATTATTACTTAAAATCTATATAAATAGATGTAAAAGTAAATACTTAGGGTACTCCTAAACTTTCACATCAATTTAATGTTTTAATCTTCTCATTTTATTTTTTTTTAAAAAGTATAATAAAAAAATTAAAATATTTTTACATTAGTGTATTTTTTAAAAATCTAAAAATAGGTCAATATTGATCTTTAAAAAACATAAAAATTCATCAACTTCCTACTCTTGCATCATATACAAATGAACACCATATTGTAGGTATTAAAACTCGAGATTTTCATATGATGGTTTTAGTTTTAATTTGGTCTTGACCAGGATCAAGTTGTTGGCCCGACCCTTTTTGTCGCGCATGTATAAGTGGTATCGTATGTACAAGCCACGACCTTAGTCTCTATGTGTTCGGCGCGACCCGACTGGACAATACATTGTCTTGGTTCTTATTTTTTGTTTTCATTTATGTCATCTAATTCAATTTAAAATCGTATTTCTCTCAAGTCTATATTGTTTGTCATGTGTTGGAACCCCATTTGGTTTGATCCTAGACCCTGCAGGAGCCACAATATGGTTCTCGAGGTGTAACACCCCGATTTGGGTTCACCTAAGAACCGAATCAGAAATGTTGCGATTGACTCGAGTCATGTTTAAAGCTGATAGTCGATACGACTCAATTGATCAAATAGATCGAAATAACCCCCTTGGTATCATGAGAATGGAAGACATTGTTAAATAAACAATAAAATACATCAAATATAAATAAATGCAAGAAAGAAAATCTTTTGTTGAGCTTAAATGTGTGTAAAATTTATCTGTTCTTCCGCCGAACTCGATATAGGATTTGCGAGACCTACATATATTATAAGAAAACCATCAGTAACGAATGTTACCGGTCCGAAAATAACTAATACAATCTGGCAAATGGGTATTCCATTACCCACGAAAATATATGAAACTTCAAGAATGCCTCACACCGGGCAGTAAGCAAACATACTTAAACAAATGCTGGCTTACATGCACGGCTCATAATCATAATCATACATACATACAGCGCTTATGCCCTCACACCTTCCATATCACCCGCCACTGTACTCAAATGGCAAAAGGAACAATTAAGTTAGTGCCACATATTCCGGAAATGCGCTGCATTACGCAGTACTATTATACACCCGCACTACCTCATGATTTGAAGGAGTACTAGCATGGTCCGTACATATCTCCGTACCACTCATTCTCTTATTCGTGAAATCCGTAAAACAACGCATACTTATATAATAGGCTTAGGGATGAGGCTTGTATAATAGATTTCTGGAGCTAAAGTTTGAAAACCAGCAAGGGTTCTCATCCTTATAGTTTTATTAAACTTGCATATAAAACACGGCTAAATGACCTTACATCGGAGGGATCCGATAAAACTCCGCCGATGTCGTCCAACGTATAAAATGCGATCAAACTCTACACACAAGGAGTCAAGCAGAGAGGGAGAGAGTCCTACGGACCTGTGGTCCAAGCTCCAAGCGTATCTGCACATCTACGGCGAGCTCGGACTCCGAAGCCTACATCCGAACCCACTGCTAAGTTTGCTAAGTAAAAACTAATGTCTCTATATGATGCATGCTCGTGGTATGTGCTCATATCATCAATACATCCTAATAAAGGAAGCAATGCTAACAAACTTATAATTAAACACTTCGCACGTAAACTGAGACATAATAATACTAGATAATAAATAATAAATATACAAGAAACTACAATCATTGATAATTAGATAAATAATAAACACATAATTATGAACATAAATAATACACTAATGATAAAATAATAATATAATTATACTATATACGTACACAGGTAAACACGAGTAAGTATCATGTATACTCGTGTTAGTAAGTAAATAAATAATCAAATAATTATTAATTAATTAAATAATACAAAAAATAATAAGTAAATAGTTAATATTCATTAATCACAATAATAATAATAATAATATTAGTCATACAACACAGGAATACATAATTAATTACAAATAAATAATAACATACACATAACGAATAAATAAATAAATAAATAAACTAATAAATAAATAAATAAATAAAATTTAGTGACCATAATAAGACTGATATTCATAAGTAAATATAATATTCATAATAACAAATAATCATGTAAACATTCAACTTATATGATAAACATATTAATAATAATAAATAAATAATAATAAATAAATAAATAAATAATAAAATAATAATTAAAGAAAATTCATCAAAATATTCAATCATGTTAGACAATGTGAATGTGCATCTAAATTAATGTATTGGTTCTCGAATTATCGAAAACGGTGCAAGAACAGGCGAAAACAGTTAAAAAATGAGTTGAACCGGACCGAACCAAGCTGAACCAGACCGAAAGCCGGCCGTGAGGTGGTCACGGTCGTACCAATCCCGTGGCCAGGGGTGAGGCAGCAGCTCACCGGCGGCGAGTTGAAGTGGTGGCGGCGTAAGGGTGGAAAATTTCAAAATCATGAAACCATGGAAATCAATGGGTGAGATAAAGATGAGTGGGCGGCTGAGATCTCGCCACGTGGCATGATCTGGTCATCAAACAACTCGTGACCTAGTGGGACCCACCTATGGGTATATACATTATAGATATAGCCGGAAAGTTCGAATCTAGACCGTCCGAACTCGAAACTGACTCGAGCCCTGAAATTGACTCTATAGGAGGCAATCGAAGTAAGAAGGCTAAATAGGCATCAAAACCCTAAATGAAATCAAGATGGGCCCGCGTGGGCACAATCGAGTGATCTAAAATTCCTATGATGCATGCAAATGAAATACCCAGAAAATTCCTAAATGCATACTAAACGCTGCAACGGCCTAAAATCCTATCTAACATATACAAACAAATCTATATACCTCAGTATACACCGATAACTCGTAATCTTATTATCTGCATGTTTCGCATAATCAGCCATTATAACATGCTCATACGGCCATCTGGGCCCATACTCATAATCTAAAACTAGTTTGGCTCGATCTTGCTCGTACCAACTCGATATTGAGCCAAATAGGGCAAAACTCAAATCGGGTAAAACCCTAACCCAAAAATGGGGTTTTACACGAGGACATCCTAAGTACTTTAGAATGAAAACCCAAGATTTTAGGGCTTTTAGTCAACCTATACCTCATTAGGTACTAGATCCATACCTCGTTATGTATGGCATTATACCTCTTTATGTGTGATAGCTTATCTATGATACCTCATGCCTTGGTGGTTGGGAGCTTTTTTTTTTTTTTTTCAAAACCCCCCTCCTTCCCCTTTTCCAGTTCTTTCCTCATCTCCTCTAACCCTCATCACTTTACTTGGTCACTCTTCTTCCGTCCTTGGTATCTTCCAATGCCTTTTAAGCTCTCCAAGCATAGCCAAGGCCTAGGGTCGTATGTCTTGGGGTGGGAAGCCCCAAGAGACCTCCCCTTGATTTGTTGGAGGTATGCCTTCCTTCCCTCCTTACTATTAGGTGCTAGATCCACCTAGGTTTGCGCATGTTTTAAACTTTTTATGATTTTCCCCTTGTAGCTAGTTGAGTTATGTAAAGCCCGTGACTCGAGTCAGGGTTTCATACTCGCGAACTAATTGGTTCAACTGTCGGTCCGAGTTGAGTCAATTTCAGAACACGTGTTGAACCGAGACCGACTGTGTGCTATGAGCCATGAGGGTCAAGAGTACCCGAGAGTATAATGATAACGTTAGTAACACAGTAGGAAAATGAGTTATCAAAATATGTTTCAGTATGCCAGATTTTATTATTTCATGTATTAAACCGTAAAAATTAGAATTAGGTCTCTTATCGTGTTAGGATGTGTTAGATAGGATTTTGGGTGGGTTAGTAGGTTAGAACATATTTTTTTATTTGTTTAAGCATATTTTTAATTTATAGAATTTTATAATATTTATTTGATATTTTTTTAGAATTTAATTATTATTATTGACTCGAAGCGGCAGTGAGTCAAGTTTTAGTTACAAAACTGCCCCCGACCACTTTCCTTCTTCTTCTTATTCTCCCCGACTTCCTCCTCCCAGCTACCCAACTTGTTTCCTTCCCCTTGCTCCACCGGAAATCACCACCCCAACCCCCTCATTGTCAACTCTGCCTCACCTCCACCCCTTCTTTTTTCTCCTCTTCTTCCTTTTCTCACTATTTTCCACCCTTTATAGCCACCACCGCCGCCTGCATGTGTCATCACCAGTCATCAAAACCATCAACAACCTCCAACGACCCTCTCTAGCCCTTCCCTCATCCTTTCCGACCATTCCCCGACATGTGCGACAATATGCACGGCGACCCATGCTGAAAACATGACCGTCGCTTGCATGCATGTTTTGCAGGCAACTAGTGCCGCCTCCAGCCACACAGTCCACCCCCTACCGACCTCAACCATCCCTTGGCCATCTCCCCACTCCCTAGCTGACCCACAGCTTGTACGCCCTCACCTTAGCCGGCCACAAACCACAGCCAGCACCTTTGGCAACTGGCCGCCGCCTCCGGTCAGTGGTGCTTTGACCATGTCGAGCTACCCTTTCCCTTCTCAGTGTTGCTCTGGGGATGGCAACCACAACCGCCATCTTCCTCCTCACGGCACCGGCAACGGTGGCTGTCACCATCGTCGTCGAGTAATCGTCAACCTAGGCATAAAGATTTAATTTTTATTTAATTTTATATATGACTTACCATCATCAGTATGTACATCATTTCATGGTGTACTAATTTTAGGGTTTTGAAATTATGTTGTTGTAACTATGAGAAAAAATTGATTTGTTAATTAAAAATGTGTGCATGTCTATATTGATGTTAATTAAGGTTGGATAATTAGACTTGTGAATTACACATCTAATTCCCATGAGTAAATTATTATGATTGTGTATTAGTTTGATTATTAAAAGGAGTTATGATCTTTCATTGGTTAATTGATTTGTTTAAATTACATAGTAACAAATTTGTGATATTGATGGCATGATCACCAAGGAGTATAGATTTATATGACATGATTATTTGGATTTGTTGGATTGACTAGAATATGCATGCTTGCCCTAGTGTTGTTTGATTTATTCATAATGTCATTCATGCATCATATGGGAGTATATGGGCGTTAGAACATGCAGGTTCAGTGTAGGAGCTCACCGCATATGCTTAATAACCTGTTGGGAGCTTCTACCTGATCTGTTTAAGGCTCGTACTCTTGATTGTCGATCTATTATAGTATTGCTTTGGATTCTCTGTTGCAGGACATGTTAAGTGATGATTTATCGAACCCTACTTAACATGGGTAATTTTAGAGAATTGTTTTTTAAAAATTAACAACCATTGAGGATGAAATCCCTTGAGTCTTATTTAGAAAATAAGATCCGCCTCTAGTTGTTTTCAGGCCTATATTATTAAATCCCTTCCCAGGCCTATATAAGATTTTTATTGAGTTTTCAGTGAGGCAAGAGATAGTGAAACCAACTCGCACGTACCATAAGTGGATGCACGTGCTAGTCACAACGGGCTCTGGATTAGTAGGAGGACTGTTCCATTCCCGAGGGATCCTGACAACTCTATATTTGAGTTCCTCACACTACGAGAATGTGGAGGTTTACAAATACTATTTAGTACAACGCAAGTCAGGACATGTGGTTCAAAGGGTATTAAAGGTGACTGTACAAAAGTACTCAGCCTTAGTGATCGAGGCCAGGAAAAATATGGAGGATTGAAGAGGGTTTAGGATGTATTGGTAGTCTAGAAGGACCAGTAGAGAAATGAGAAAATGCCGAGAGAAACGTCAGACTAGTCAGTTCGGGATGCCATCCTGACTATAGCTTAATGGCTTATCGGTAGTTACCCTTATGAGAGTTCTGTTGGTGTATACGCATATTTTTATTTTAATAAGAGTTTGCTCTTTGATATTAGTTATTTTCTAGACCAATGACAACTGTTGATGATGAATTTCTATTATATATGTATGTGAGCATCAGCTACAACAGGATATACCGAACTTGACGAATGAGCAGTGACATCCTTGCACACACACATGCTTGGCAATAGGACACTTAATTGTGATTCTGGTGAATGTGTAAAACTCATTATAAAATATTTTGATGATGTTTAATACACAGTGAACATGTTTTGGTTAATGAAGTTGGTAATTTTGAAGTTAGTAAACTTTCAGCAACGGTAACATGAGTAGTAGATGACTCAAGACTCAGCCAGGGATCATGAATTGAGAAAAATAGTATCATGATAAAAGGATGTGATATTGTGATATGTTTCATTATATATTATAAATGTGTTGTGATGTGATGTACAAGGTGTTTTCCTTATTGCACTTTTAGGAGAACCCTGAATTTACAGGATTTCCATAATATTTAAATTTATTACTGTGTAATTTTTATTTTTGGTGTGATTCTTTTCTTCGTCATCATCATTCACATAGTAGGTTGTGTATTTGATGTATTTGTTATTGCATGATTTTCATCTTATGACGCTTAGAATAGATCTTTTCCGCTTAAGTTCGGGTTTGACCAAATTAATTGAATTGAGATTTGGTTTGCTCCCCAATAACATTTCCAGTTCGCCGCCACCTCCCCCTTGACCCCACCCTCCTATACCCAGCTCCCCCCCTCCCCCGCCGCAGCCGCCACCCCTCCCTATCTCGTCGCCAGTGAC
>JAVDBV010079784.1:0-13053 GCA_032619315.1 Piper longum | reverse complement strand
GACTCAAAATACAAACATCAACGGTATGACTTGGATTTATGCCAGCAACTAGCAAGCTCACGACCCCGACAAAGCATATGTGCAATTATCTTGATCTTGGTGGCCTCCAGTAAAACTTCAACTCTCTACTCTTGATTTCAGCAACAATCCTTAATGATACAACTCCAGTGAGACTTCTCGGTATGCCAGCAATACGTTGAAACTCAAAAAGGCTCAAGTCTTCATGGGCGAAACTCTAAGGCAATAGCAAAGCTCTGCAACTTGGTGTGGGACAACTCTAGAACTTTCCACGCAATGTAGCAGCAATGGCCGGCTCTTCTACTCGGCGAACTTTGCACCAATGTGAAGGATGCAACCAAGGCAACCCTTTAATAAATAGCGTAATGGCAAGGTGGTAGCAACGGCACAAGGCAACAACCCCTCCTTCCAAGATAGACAGGTATACTGTAGCAAAGCTCCAACTTAACTTCACGGTGGTGGTCTAGAAGACAAGGCTTAGAACAGCAAGGTAGCAAGATAAGAAGGTGACTTCTTGGTGGACTTTGGTGACATAAGGACAACAAGGTAGGCAAGTAGTGGTTCTTCAGGCAAGAACATTACAAGCTTTACTCTTTAGCAAGATGATCCTCGATATCTTCTTCCCCTGTCTTTACTCCGGGTAAGTACACTTCGATTGACGGTCGTGTCTAGCAACGCTCCAAGTAAGTGACAACAAAGCTTCAAACAATTCCTCGAGGCTTGGTAGTATTCATACAGTGGTGCGCCTCCATTCCACGGTGAGGGCGGCAAGATTCTTCCATTCTTCTTGGCAAAGCTCTGTGACAGGGCTATAGGGTGAAGGGGCTTCAGGCAATTCCTGGGTGGGGCAACACGTCGACGATGCACAGCAGGCACGACTCCTTCGTTTCTTGATTCCAGTGAAGCAGAGACACAAACCTTGGACGATGGTAAGGATCCAGACTGCAATCAGCGATGCAAGGGGCTTCGGGATAGCAACAATGACTCAGTACGCTGCAACGGGATAGTGGCAAGCTTCACTCCCTTTCAAACATTATAGCAGTAACCTGGGCTGCAACACTTCTCTTTGGCCAATCAACAAGGTGATGGACTGGGACGGGCTTCAATCGGTGATGAGTCTGATTTCTTGCTTCTCTCCCTCTTCTTCTTCCATGAACTTCCGGCAGTCAACAGCGACTGTGTTGGGGCAATTACTTTACTAGCAAAGCGATGATCTTTTCCACAGCAACTTCGGCGAATAGAAAAGCGTTGGGCGATGATCCGGTTGTGTTGTAGCGGCAACTTCTCAGCAAGGTGTGTCTCTGGTGAATGGCTTCTCCCTCAAGCTTCTCTTCTTTGCTTCATCTCCTCTGCTTCGTCCGAGCCCAAGAAGGCGGGGGAAGGGACTAACATCTTAATGAATCTCACCAACAGGCAACAATTCATACCTATACATCCTCTCAAAAATTCCCCCCTTGCTTCACCAACATTACCGGAATTTTTATAGAATTAGGATAACTTTTGGAGAAGAGATTTCCTCTGATAGTTCTGAACTAATGCCTACTTCTTCTTGACTATTCTTTCTCCGGCAGTTTTAAAACCATATGACCAATTCCTTTGTAATTTACAGGGGATCATCATCGTTAACAATTACATATAACCCCTAATAATTTATTCACATGATCGAATAAATATGTGCGAACAAATAAATAAAATAAGTATTTATAAATTCTCAACTTAATCTAATACTTCTCCCTTTTATTTTAATTTTCAAAGAAATTGTAATAAAATTTAATTTCAAAATATCATTAAACTAGTACATATTTAAAAATCTGAAAATAGTTTATATTGATGTCAAAAAGAGATAAAATTTTATCAATATTCTACTTGTGCTATATATATATATATTGTTCAGGTGCAGCATCGCCCCTCGCCATACTTCGCTCGGATGTCAAATCGAATTGAGGAGGTTTGATGGACCAAAGACACCCTTACCGTGGAAATAAATTGTGCGGGTTAAAATAGAAATAAAAATAAAAATATTAGGGTTGCAAGGAAGGAAAGACAAAGAATTTTTCATGTCTTCTTAGGGTTCAATTTGAATCCCTAAGTGAGTCCATGATAATTTAAAAACCATAAATTTACTATTTTCATTGATTTTTACAAATTAGACAAAATAGTAAAATTTTCACCACTTTGATTTAATTCATCGTTAATAAGTTAAACTTGAATGCCCTATTTTGTCATATTTTGGTATTCAAATCTTCAAAATAACTTTACTAATATATCTAGAGCATCCAAAAAGGTGAGTTACAAAGTTTTATTTCAATTCAAAATTGAGAATGCCTTCAAATTATTTTTAAAATGATATTCGATTGAACGAGACCGCTTTGTATTAGTTTAAAGCAGGTAAATACTCGACCATATCGAGGTAAATATTGGACCATATTGGGTGGCATACGCATGCAAGGACTTTTATGGGTGCACCAAGCTTCAGGCGATGTACAATACACCGGATCAAATCTTGCCTCAATCGTGTTGTGGATCTGGTCGCAAAATTGAACAGTTTGTGGGTGAGCTCTTCATGGTCGCAAGCATGAACATGCAGCGGCCTCCACAATAGAAAACAGACCCGATGCCCACCTGATTGCTCGGCACGGTGCAACGTTGTGCTTGGGTGCTCTGGCGACGGCGTTTCCAGCACCTTTGGTGGACGGCGATCACCGAGATCGCTAGTAAGTAGTTTTGTTGTGGTTCGATTGTCGATGAAGGCGGACCAACTGCGGTAGTACCGAAAAGTTCGGGCGAAGCTGGTTTTTTGATGGGCTCTATTGCTATTTTCTAGGGTTGTAAATGAGTCGAGCCGAGCTGAGTAGTGGTATGCTTGAGTTTTGCTCGATATAAAACGACCCGAGCCAAGCTTTAATGTAAACGAACCGAACTTTAATATAAATGAGCTGAGTCGAGCTTATCCAAAATTTATAGTGTTTGGGCTTGGTTCGAGCCGAACTCGAGCCTAGTGAATGTTTCTGTGCTCACTTATATAAGATCAATTTTTTTTAAACACTATATAAGTTCAATGTGACCTCAATATTATTTACGAGCCGAGCTGAACCGAATATTTTTTCGAGTTTGAACATATCAAATTCGAGTTTTGAGCCAAGCCGAGCCGAACACTCATTTGCTCAAGCTCTGTTCGTTGTTCAACGAGCTTATCTATTTCGAGCCGAGTATTTTTTAGAACACAAAATTAACGAGCACGAGTACGAGCTGAGCCAAACCAAACGTAAAAAATTCGCGGGCAGGCATGGCTCGTTTACACCCCTACTATTTTCCAGCGACGACGTTGTCTGTATGAGGTGGTTTCTGGCCGTGAGTCAGAGAAGAAGGAGAGAAGAGTCGACTGAATGTCGAATCTCGATTGGAGATGGCCTGGTTTGGCTGTACGCATGCCAAAAAGTTGGTCGTATGCTGTCATTACACCATTCCGACGGCAACTTTTGGGCAATTTTTTAGCAACAAAGAGCTTCTCCGTTGATGGTAATCAGTCGTGATTTGTCTTCAGTGTTGAGGAGAACCCAGTGGAAGTGGTGATGTGGTCGGTGGCAGCATGGGCTAGATAGAGGCCTCAAAGGCAACGTGTTTCTAATTTTTGCTCCTTTCTCCTTTGGTGGGCCACTTGGCTATTTTTTGGGGCTTTTCAATGGCAGAGCTTGGCTGGGTTTTGTTCTCGACAATAAGAGAAGTCAAGTGTAAGTTCTTTTCAAGCGAGCAACGGCCCCGTGCTGGCCGGACGGAGGCCAAAAAGATGGCTGGTTGACGACGTTTCACAACTCCAGTAGGAGGCTTTTGAGGCTTCTCAAGGCTTTTTTAGGGACTTCAAGCTTCTCTTGCAATAGATCTTAGCTGGGTGGTGTCCGGGGAGGTCTATGTGGTCATTAAATATAGGATCTCTTATAAGAGGGCTCCTCTTCTTTCCTCGTTGTTTCTTTCTCCTCTTTTCTTCTGTGCAGCAACAACCCCCTTCTAACCCCACGAAGTGAAAGTATTTATAAAGGACAACCGCTATTAACACCCTCTAGTTGGTTCCATGATAACTGCCCCTAAATTAGAGATTCTTGACCACCCATCCTCATCTATTTTCTTCAAAGTTCCCACGCATCTAGTAATCAACATGACGAAATCCATCTGGTGTTGGTAGTGGGTTGCACCAGGAGGGGTAGGTGATAGAACCAACTTCAATGAGTTGGGACCACAGCTATGGCTTGGACAATGAGTCCGTCAAATGGGAAAGTGCGAGCTACCATGGCAGGTGTCACGGAGCTTCCCTTAGGGTAGAATTTTTTGCCCTAAAAGACACCACGTGCGGTTATTTCCTTCCTGGAAATATCAGCCAACCTCAAGTACACAACGAAAATAGTCACTGCGATCCTGAAAACAGCAACACCAACATATCACCACCGAACTGCCGGTCGCACCCGAACTGCCTAGCGCGCCCAACAGAATATCGGTTACCGGTAAACAGCAATTCAGCACAATCAGCACATGCACTCGTGATACCGATAAATTACACGAGTACCGCTACGCCAAGCAATTACCCAGCACACCCGACACCACCGATACCACTACCTAACGCACGGTATATCGAGTTCTCAGAATCCCACCGAACTCGACCAAGTAACCAAACCCAATGTCGACTCTAGCCAATTACGGAACCTCGATTCCAACCTTTATTCCAATCAATAAACAAAGGAATACACAAGCAATCACACCCCTGACTACTTGCACGTTGTGGACATGCAAACCCCACAGCGTTGGTCTCCTATCCAACAAGGAAACCGTGAGAATTAAGAGAACCCCTCTCACATATAATCCTCACCACACAACTCCAAGTCTCACCCCCTGGTTCGACTTGTCACATGTAATTCACTCAACTATGAAAAACACTAAGGTTGCCGAACAAGTATTGTGTACCTCAATCCCTTGGACGACGACCACTCCAAGCAATTGTGAAGTTCGAGCCCTTCGACGTGAAGGCCTGGCTGCAGCAACTCCACCACCCACAATGGATCTCGGCGAGTTCTTCTCCACGCAGCACTCTCACACATTCTCGCACTTGTTCCCTCCGCCACTCGAGTTTCTCTCCTCAAGATGCAGAACACTAATTGACGTCCCCCCTCACCATGAAGACGCCAGCAGATACTTATAAGATCTGCCCGTATTTATCTTGAACTCCCCAAGATACTCCTTGGATTTGATCCATCTTTATCTCCAATGATGTTGCCTTGTCCAATTCTTCTTTGGATAGAAGATCCCGATCCTTATCTACTACTCCAGCAAATAAAGCTCCTCTATGTTTATCTTCTCCACAAGATAAGGCCTGGAATCAGATCTCAAATCTTGCCGTGATCTTTATCTCCAACCTGATGTATCGCTGGCCAAGTTCCACCCATGGTTCGACCAAGTCCAGCCATCGAACCCAAGAGTTCCACCCTCCCGGTGTTGTGGCAAATTCCGACCAGAATGCCGGAACTCGAGTACCGCTATTCATCGGCACTTGACACCGCACAAGACTATGTACCGCTATTCACGCACCACACCCGTCATGAGGTCTCCCGGTCTCGACACGGCTCCATGCTCGGTACACGTTACCGATACATCAGCCGCATGGACTGCCGCTCCCGACAGTCTCGTGCACCATGTTCTATGTCTGCAACATAACACGGATTAGTGTGGTAGGTTATTTTCACCACCGAGATGCTCTGATCACCTCCCTTGGACACGGGATCCCTAGGAACAACCACTAAATCCTAGTCCCGTCTCGTCCCATGGACTAGACCTGTAACAGTAGGCTTGTGTCACGCCCATGGAGCTACGACTTGACCATGGGACAAATATATTTAGTCAAATGGTACTAAAAAATACTACCAAATATCTTACTATTTATTGAATGTAATAAAAAAGGAAATTTTTTTATCTCGTAAGAAAACATATAGGTGAGTCACATAAGATAATTATGATTATTTGTATTCTTATTTAGACATAGCCATATTTAGTTTGTATATAAAATAATAATCTTAATATTTTTTATTTAAAATAAATTAAGCATAACTAATTTTAATAAGATTAATTACTTTAAAACATTTATGTCATTTATAGGTCGTATTTAAGATGTTGTTCTTACTATAATTACGTCGCTTTAAGGCCATTTATTAAAAATGTAATGATAAAGGTTGAAAAAAGTATTTAATAGAATATTAATAAAAGATACAATGGTAGTAACATTTTTTATTTTTTTTACAAAATGTCACAAAATAACAAGGAGAGGTTGATATCTTTTCTTCCTTTTTTAACACTTTTGAGCAAAAATATTCTATTAATTATAATTTTCAAATATTAATGTTGTGTATAATTTTGTAAATGCAGTGATTTTTTATGTTGGTAACGAACTTTTCTTAAATTTTTATACAAAATAAAATTACATACGTAACAAAATGCGTATAATATATAAAGAAATAAAATGGTAAAAGGAGTCGGGACCGGTTTGCTTCCACTCAGTGGCGAAGACATGCGAGTCCAACTCAGCCGTTCCCACCTCCGAGCGGCGTCGGCGTCCTCGCTCTCCCTCCTCCGCGCCACCACCTCCTCCGCCGCACCCCGCCGCCTTCGCAGCCTCTCAACAATGGCCGCCGGCGACGACTTCGTGAAGGGCTCCGTCTTCCCCAATGGCCTTGCCGTTATCACCCTCGATCGCCCCAAGGCCCTCAACGCCATGAATCTCGGTTTGTTTCCGCCCATCTTCCTCCTCCGATCGACCACGTTTTTGCGGAAATTTCATTTGATGATCTTTTCTCTGATTTTGTACAATTGACATCGATGGTGGACCATGGTATGCGCAAAATGATGCAGAGATGGACTTGAAGTACAAGGGCTATCTCGACCAGTGGGAGGCGGATCCGAAAGTGAAGTGCGTCTTGGTGGAGGGGAGTTCCCCGCGCGCGTTTTGTGCTGGTGATGGTTTTATGTGCGAGTTGATCTCTTTGGAGTGGGGGTTTGTGTGTTTGCCTTGAAATGTTGTACTAACCGTGCTTGATGGCTACTGCAGGAATGGATATCAAGGGTGTTGTTTCCGAACTTCAAAAGGACAAAAGCACGCCTCTCGTCCAGAAGGTTTAATGGGTGGATTGTTGCTATTTCCTTTAATTGAATGTGTGTATTTGTGACATTGTATGAATTTTTTTAATTGTTTATCGTAGATGTTCACGAGACGAGCATGGCCCTCATTTAGTTTTATCCTCAAACAAAAGTAGGTTTAGCTTTAACAAGAGTTAGCTTTAGGCTGTTTATCTCAATCCTGGGACTTGCTACAAACTACATTTTACTGATTTTACAGTTTCATGACATTATGAAATGCTCACAGATCTTAGGGTGCTTATTTAACCTTTAAACGTACTACTTCATAATTTTATGCTTACAGGTAAAACTAATTTGACGTAAAAAATTTCTGTCTTAACATGACTTCTGACACGAGAGACTATGCATCAGAAGTAATAACTTATTGTGGAAGCTTTCTGTGTTTCTTGTATCGATGGAGCATGGGTTTTATAACGATTTATGACACTTTTTTAGGTTTTTTTTGTCGAACTAGTTGCAGAATTGTTTATATTACATGATATAATAAAGAGAACATTTGTGGTCTAGTGTGAATCCAGAACTGGATATGGAAACTTCTACACCATGTTAATACAGTTTGATTTGATATGGTTTTATTCTGAAGATACAAGCAGCTTGTTCCACTTCCACCAATCTTAAAGTTGTTGGCAGATTGTCTAAGTAGAGTCTGAGGCTAGTGTATATGTTGCTGCAACATGTGCCTTGCATTCATTGTGGCAATTTCTACGTTTAACTACATTTATTACTATGTAGGCTCTTAGTCAACATATAGTGCTTCATTAAAACAACTTGAGGTTTGCTCATGTAATGTTAAGATTTGATGTCAGTGCATTCTTGCAGGTTTTTGCTGCAGAATATTCATTGATTGGCAAAATTGCTGGCTATAATAAGCCTTATGTCTCTTTTATGGATGGTGTGACCATGGGTTTTGGAATTGGCTTATCAGGCCATGGTCGATATAGGGTTGTCACTGAAGTAAGAACACCTTCTTTTATTGTGTACTTTGATTCTTCTATATTTTCTGCTTATTTATGTTATGCATTTGTATGATCCTAGCTGCTTCTTTCCTGGTATTTTGAAAAGCAGTTTGATTTCCCCCCCTTTACTTTATGACTGCCAGAAAACTCAGCTTGCAATGCCAGAGAATGGTATTGGCTTATTCCCTGATGTTGGCTTTGCTTTCATCACAGCACATGGTCGAGGAGATGGAGCCATTGGTACAGTGTTTGATTTCGTTTTTCTTTTCTTTTTTTAATTTCTGATCACTCATGGAAATAGCCTAAAATTGCTTATCATTTTAGTTATTACTGGGGGTGCGATGTATCCGATGTTACACTGAAACAATGTTTCAGTATCCTAGGTAAAATTACACCAATAATCAACCATAAAAGAGCATCAAGGACTAAAACTTTATACATGGATTATATTTTCTAGAGGAAACTGACCAAATTCTAAATTGGCTTCCTGATCACATTTTAATAAAAACTCTAAAAAATGATTATTCATTTATAAATTTACAAATAATTAAAAAATCCAGTAAAACACCAAGGTAATTTGTGTTAAAGTCTTACTTGCAACAATGGTCTTTCAAAATATTGCGAGTGCTGCTTAATTACGGCACACTCTCTGTACCAGGATTGAGGAAATGTTGCAATCATATTATTTCTCATAAAATGTAATTATTTTATGTGACACAACTTTTGATATGCATATAAAACTGAATACTTACGATTGTAACATATGATAGCTCTCTTATATGAGTTAATTAATAAAATATTGGTCCTCGTTGCTGGAGGCTGCTTCTTTGAGATAAACATTTACCTCTGGTAACCCTGCCCAAGTCTTGAATCATACTGCAGCCAAAATCGAATATTAGTTTTCACAGCTAGATAATGTTGCATGCCATTGTAATTTGCTACATATAGTCATTTTTGAACTGGCAATTTTACTTCAATTTGCACAACTCATAACGGTGTTTGCAATGTGTTGCAGGATCTTATTTGGGATTGACTGGAAAAAGAATATCATCTCCAGCCGATGCCTTATATGTAGGCCTTGGTACTCATTATGTACCATCGGGAAGTCTGCTTTCACTGAGGGAGGCTCTCCTTGGATTCAACTTGTAAGTTCAATTTTTTGGTGAAAGGCTTTATGATTTCTTGGAAAAATGCATGTGCGTATGGAAAGGGGGTGACAGTGAGTATTTGGCGAAAAAAGGATCCTTCATTGTACGTACAGGTAGTGGTTTTTTTTTTAATGATGATGCCTGCTTTCAGTAACAAACTGGGAAATGCCTACTTACATGAACAGCCATTTTAAAAGAAGTTAAAGAAAAGCCCACTGAAATTTGTACATATTCACTCACTTGAGCACGCATGCTAGCCCTAAATAGAAGTGATGTTCAATGGGTCTGTCTGTCGAATCGTGGGGGCTTAAGTCATTCATTCTATTTTTCTTTTTAAAAATCTGTGAGCTAGAATTTTATGTGTTGTGTTTATTGCACTCCGCAGTTAAGCGCCAGTTATCGTCCGAAAATGAGTTGCACTTCTTTTACCATTTTATGATGAATATATCACATCTCAATTTATATTTAGATTTATTTATAAGCTTCTAAATAATTATGTTTGGTTTTTCATGTCTATAGCTCTGAGGATGCACATGAGGACGTGCAAGCACTGTTGGTGGAACATACAAAAAATCCTGAATCAGATGCGGAGTTAAAAAAACGTTTACCTGAAATAGTGTCCACGTTTGGCACAAATAAGTCAGTTGTTGAAATAGCTAAAGATTTGAAAATACACCAGCACAGTACAGACACTGCGGGTATAGTATTTATCATAGATTACGATGTTCTAATGCATCGTTTGACGCAATCCACCTCCATGCCATGATTTCTTGTGGACAGCAATTGTGTGCTGCATTCAACAATTCGGATAAGATCTCAAATGTTTGAATTTAATGCATCCACATCAGTTAATTTGGTCAATTTTAGGTGCAACTGACCATTGAAATCTGGCAATAATTCTCTATCAGCACAATAAATTTGTCCTGTGATGATGATGTAATCATGAAATGTACTCCATTCTCAATTGTTTCCTATTAGCAATGATTCATGAGCAGAATTTTTAAGAACATTCAATGGACAATGATTTTTTATAAAATAGTCACAGGGGATGTTCTAACCGATACCTATGCTCCTCTACGCTGTTTGTTTCAAAGTGGCAGGATGGGCTACTGAAGCACTTTTAGGACTGGGAAAGGGTGCCCCATTTTCCCTCTACTTAACTGAAAAGCATTTCTCAGAAGTTGTCTCAGCACGAGGAAACAATGATCATTCTTTGTCTAAAGTAAAAATTTTTGCACTCAGATTGACTAGTATGCTATTATCATCATCATCAATATCTAACACTATCTCCCAGTTAAGTTGGGATTAATGGCATGAAAAAATTGACTTCTTTACCGGTGGCATTAGTTGTCTGGTGTCATGAAGACTGAATATCGGATGGCATTGAGATCCTCTTTGCGAAATGACTTTTCTGAAGGTGTTCGCGCAGTTTTGGTGGACAAAGATCAGGTTCACATCTTAATGCATCAGTTTTTTTGTTTGATTGACTGCAGTGTTTTTGAAAAGGCATTATGTGATAGCGGACAAATTGTTGTGTTCAAGACAAGTTTGTGTTGTGCTCTTCATATAGTAGCTTTCTATTCTAGTTAAATCTTACTAATTTACAATATGTCATGGCTTATACATGTGGTAAAGCGAGCATAACTCATAATTGGTGTCATATATGGAAGTGTGGCAATTTTTAGTTTTATGATCTTACCTCTGAAAATTATTTGACTTGAGCAGAATCCTGAGTGGGATCCGCCAACGCTGGAGAATGTCAACCTGAGAGAAGTGGAGTTGATGTTTGATGCTTTGCAACCGGGCCTTCAAGAGTTGAACATTTGACTAGGCAAATTACAGTGGATATTTATTTGTAAGTAAATAAAATGGCTTTGTTGCTGGTTGATGTCATTCTCTTTTTGGCCCCCTTTCTTTTTCTTCATAGATTTCAATGAGTCTAATAATCGTGTATCTATTACCTCGCAACTTTTATCTTGCAAAATTATGATTTTTGCATTCACTGAAACAAATTGCATATGCCGCACCATCGACCTTAACCATTTTGTTACTTTTTCACAGCTGGTTGAATTGTGTGCAATTCGGTTAGTTTTCAACCTAGTCTTTGGGATGTATGATTAAGATTAATTACCCATTTTTATCTAGCAATATTAATGAATTTGAAAGTAAATCCTGCGAATAAAACTCATCTTTAAAAATCAGTATTTTTCTCATGCATTTAGAACTAATTTATATATTTCTAATAACTAAATTGAAACGCTTAATTTAGGTAAAGAGGTAAAACAGTTAGCCGTAACCATTTTATTTCCAATTTACCCATTTTGTAAATGATAAAAATTTTAAACAATTTTTATCCTTTTTTTAATATGTAAAGAGAAGTGTAGGTTGGTTTGTTTATATATATGTAAGGAGGCTGGTAAATAGGTCTTCCGGTTAACCTCCCGGAGCCCCTTGTTCACTTAAGATGTATTATCAGAGAACGTGCCCATCATAACAAGGAATTACACTATTGAGTATCGACAGAATTGGGGTCAAACTCCCGACCAGTACCTACATTGGTTGTACTGGTTATAATTTTCATGGAAAACATGATATAGTCGGCACTGACATGACTTCCCTCCTAGTTAAACTTTTTTTTTTTTTGTTTCTTGTTTGTTTCAGCTAACCAACTCTGTTTTATTAATACAGTTTAATATGTGTAACCATAAAATAATAATGCATCAAACTGTCATGCTAACCAGTTTGCATTATTTCAGGAGGCCTGTGTGTGGCAAATTGCGGACAGCTTATTCTGTAGATTCCAACCAAATGATTGTGATGATTGCACAAAACCAAGTACAATGGCATCAAGCATGCAAGGAGTATAATACTGGGTAACTAATACTTGCACGCTTTTGTCTGCCTTCTTTATTCTGGAAGATGTTCGATAATTTTTTTTCAACGATAAAAGATTATTGATAATTGAGAGACATCGCTTTGTTTAAGGAAGGTTTGAGAGGCCAGAGAGGGAGACAAGTGGACTCAAAATATGGACAAAAGCTTCCAGGCTATCTTGTGCTGGCCTATAAGTGTGAACTGGAGCTTGGAGGTGGTTTGGACAATAGCCTTGGATTTGTCTGTTTTAAGGGATTGAGGTGAGATGAGATGAGATGAGATGAGATGTGCAAATCTAAAGTATCATCTCATCTCAGTGCGGGTTTTTTAACTGTGTTTAGGGGGCAAGATATGTCTAAAGAGTTAATTGATCACCAAGGTTTATTAAAATGACCTTGTTGTGCAATATGTTTGTGTAGTGGTCATTTAGCAAGAATTGGCTCGCGTATTGCAACCTTGGATGGGTTGTGATGTTGCAAATTAATCTAACTCTCGGTCTATATATATTCTTTTTTCGCAATACATATTTGTATTGTCACCCGATCTATAGTTGAAAAAGTCGGAATCAAAAGTTTAATCGAATTGGAAAGGAGTCATTGAATCGGAACGATTTATTAAAAATTGAACAAGAATCAGTTAGTTGTTAATTATAGAATATGTTATTTTGATGTTATTGTATATATTATATTTTATAATATTTTTATATTTTTTAGATTTTTGTAAAATTATTTGATATTAATTATTATTTTTTATTTAAATTAAAATTAAATATATTTTTAATTACAAAAATACCATCGAATATTTTTTTTCTCTTGATTATCTTTCTTGGATGCGTCGCGCCGCCCCTCTTCACCCTTGTTGGCATTGTCTCTAATTGTTGTAGC